>JANJGK010005031.1:10000-50000 GCA_039081455.1 Macrobrachium rosenbergii
TGAATACTGTACCCCACTTACGTGTGATGAAAATGATAGAAAATACAATTTTCTGTTAAGATTTCTAGAGTGGTTAGATAATTGGGAGAAAATTCCAGGAGGAAAATTAACAAGGGAAACATTCACATCGTTAAAGCACACAACATATGCAATTATTGAATTAACCAAATATTGCAAAGATGAGCTTAATCTGAATTATATTCTTCCAGGAAAATTTCAAACAGATCATTTGGAATCCAGATTTGGGGAATATCGACAACTTGCTGGGGGAAATTATAACATATCAGTTAGGCAAATGTTTGAATGCGAGAAGAAAATTAGAAAAATATCATTAATGAAAATGGTTTTACCCTTCCAGGGAAAAGGTATCACACTAAAAAATTTTATTGAGATAAATTGGGCAAACATGAATAACTCTGAAATAGATGAATCTTCTGATATTGATATTAAGGTAACACAACATGATATAGAAGGATGTAATGGTGTTCTTCCTGTTATAACTTATTTAGCAGGTTACTGTTGTTACAGTGTAAATAGAAAAATGAAATGCAAATCATGCCTAGAGATCTTAACAAGAGCTGAAGTTACCAACGAAGAGGAAGACCAGGATTCGAATTTAGATTCTACAAAGGGTGTCAGCAGAGGGTCCTTGTTTTTCCCTGACAGCGCAACAATAAATATAGTGAGATACAACTATATCATTGTAAATAAACTCACTCAGAATGACTCGTTCAAATCTTCAAGAAACCAGAGGCAGCTTGTTATGAATATCACTCTCGATATTCTAAAGGAAGATGATGCTCATTTCCATTTGGAAGAATGTGACAATGGTCATCCACTAGAGAAAATAGAAAAAATGATTGTCTGGGCATCAACGAATTCTCTCTTAAATAACTATTGTCAGAAGGAAAATGACTCTATTCAAGCACAGAAAACACAAGTGTCTAAAGAAAAGAAGAGAAAACTGCAGACTTTAGCAAAGTAAGCGCATAATTATTATTTTATTGCATTTTTTTAGTATATATGTGTGCGTATGTATACATTTTTTTGTAAGAGGTCAGGCCCATACACACACACACATTATATATATATATATATATATATATATATATATATATATATATATATATATATATATATATATATATATATATATATAATCACTGCAGACTAGGCCTATAGGGGAACTGCAGTATAAAAATAAAAAACGCGGGGTGGTGGGGAAAAGTTAGCTAGTTAAATGTGTAGTTTTCTTTTATTTCACTTCAAAATTAATTTTGCAGAATATATGCCCTTGCTCTCTCTCTCTTTGTACAGTATTTCTCACTCTTATACCGTATAGCATATTCATACATACCTGCATACATGCATACATACATACATACATACATACATACATTATATATATATATATATATATATATATATATATATATATACTGTATATATATATATATATATATATATATATATATATATATATATATACTGTATATATATATATATATATATATATATATATATATATATATATATATATATATATATATATATATATATATATATATATATATATATATATATATATATGTGTGTGTGTGTGTGTGTATGTATGTATGTATGTACGAATGCATAAAACCTTCAGGTAATGAGTTCCTCACAGACTTACAATGTCACCAGCCCACCCAGTGTTTGATGGCCAGGTCAGCCTACTTAGGACGACGCGGCCGGAGGGTGAATAGGCCTCCTTCTCTCGGTGGCCTTGGTTGCAGCCAGGGTCGAAGGGACGCTGCAAAGAACCTTAGGTAATCTTTGACTCCCAAATCCGCACCCTGGCTCCTCTATAAAGGCGCACCCCTCATCTCAGCCCCCCCCCCCCCCCCTCCCGCCACCTTTTAGCCCTTCATTGCCGTTCTAGGCCTTATGCCATCTCTCGTCTGTCCCCGTGGATGAACGAGACAGTCATCCTCTTTCTCTCTCTCTCTCTCTCTAAAATAATGAGACTTCGGGAATATATACGAGAGTGCTGGTGAGATGATCTCCTATGGATTAGAGAGAGAGAGAGAGAGAGAGAGAGAGAGAGAGAGAGAGAGAGAGAGAGAGAGAGAGAGAGAGAGAGAGAGAGAGAGAGCCTGGATTTACTGGCTAGACAAGCATATAAACAGTACAAATTAAGTACACACATACATTTATGTGCATATAATAGATGAATGTGTATTTGAACGCAAACTCGAGAGAAGGTCATAAACTGGTAACTTTACCTGTTTAACAGTTGAATGAACCTCCAGTACACGACGTAACCTGGAATAAATGGAACTAAATATTAACAAAAATGACATTGATCATTTTAACATAATATATGAGTAAGATTCATCAATCAATACTTGTCAGCATCTTTTTAAAAATGAATAAATATATAAATGAATAAACAAATACATAAATAAATAAATTCACTTAGAACTTTAAAGTTCTAGCGTTACAGAAGAAACAGTTCATTGGAAAATTAAGAAAAATAAACTTTCCAAAATAGGCCTGTCTAAAGCGTATATATTTAAATTTAGATATTTTCCATTAAATCTGCCCAAAAAAATTAGACTATAAAAATTTCTTGCCAAACAAAAAAATAATTAATTGGAAACTTAAGAAAACTTAAAGCTTTCTAAAATGGGCCAATCTGAAACATATGTATTTTAATTTAGATATTTTCCACTAATTCTGCCCAAAAACATTATTAGACTATAAGCATTTCTTTCCAAAAAACCAATGAATTCAAAACACATTTGGGCAAGTCTATAAAAATTGGAAAAGGAATACAAAATTTTGGGGCAAAGGTGTGCTTTGTAAGCAAGAGCCCGTGCAATGACAATACAAACTCAATCTAACATCAAAGGGTTGACAATTCTAACTAACTTAATGCAGCACTTGTGTCCATTAATGCCACTTCTTTCAGCTAAATCAAAGTCCCCTCAATTATATTCACGGACTGCTTTTGGAAGCATGAGCCCGTGCAAGCACAAGACTAACTCAGTCTTAAAGCAAAGGTTAACAATTCGAATTAACTGGTCTGACATATACTCAGTCGCGCATTTCAATTTAGTCCTTCTGACATCACCTAAAAGACGATAGGACTTGGAAGTATATAAAAAAAGGCCTAGCCTTGCCTAAGAAAGGTATAAGCTCAGGCTACGAGCCAACGGGTAGCAGCCACGATGCAAATACCTACCAAGTCCTATCAAAATGTACCCTTCTAAAAAAGACATTTTGTTAAAATCTGGAAAATACAGACGCTGGTACGTATGGAATGGAACCCTTCCTTACCTTCTTCCAGGCCCTGCGGAACGTCGTAGATGACGCCAAATTAAAAACCACTAAATTTCAATCACTTGACAGACAACACAGAATACAAACGCAGTCTTCGGATGTCACTGAAACAAACCCAGGCATCTGGAAAGCTTGAACAAACCGCTAAATCGGAACCGCCTTTGTGGCCTATGGCCGAAATTTTAATGTGGGACTAAAGAGAGCACCAACTCCAAGCCAGCACCCTCTCGGGAGCAAAGACTTGCATACATACAGTAAGTGGCCTGACGTCACGGGACAGCAACACTGCCCACCCCCACCCCACCTCCCAAAACTATCGGTCAGCTGTTGACTGTTTAAACGCTTATTATAAACTTTAGCCTTATTATTAGCAGAAAGACTAAATACTATCAAAGTATTTCATATTATATTTACACAGAATAAATAAAATAAAAATTAATTTATATTGTACATTGCAAACATTATTATCTGGTAATCACTTTATATATTTAACTGCTTTTTAATTTCTCTCAATATGAAACCACAGTTTGAACACCACTGGTCCACTTGTTATCAACATACCCAAACAAGCACGGGACCCCAAGATCGATCTAAGAGGGAGATACGATTTTTATGTTTTTTTTTTTCCTGGTAGTAACATAACTGTTTTCGTTGGTTAGCTGACAGGAAATATTCTCTCTCTCTCTCTCTCTCTCTCTCTCTCTCTCTCTCTCTCTCTCTCTCTCTCTCTCTCTTCATCGGAGGGGTGGGTAGAGCTTTCGGCTAGCACGCTGTTGGCCCAGCGTTCGACTCTCCGAGCGGCTAACGAAGAATTAGAGGAATTTATTGCTGATGATAGAAATTCATTTCTCGTCATAATGTGGTTCAGATTCCACAATAAGCTGTAGGTCCCGTTAGCTCTTCGTTAGGGGAGTTGGTAGAGCTGTGGACTAGCACTCGCTAGGCCCGAGTTCAAGTCTCTGGCCGGCTGATGAAGAGTTAGAGGAATTTATTTCTGGTGATAGAAATTCATTTCTCGCTATAATGTGGTTCGGATTCTACAATAAGCTGTAGGTCCCGTTGCTAAGTAACCAATTGGTTCTTAGCCACGTCAAATAAATCTAATCCTTCCTTGGGGCCAGCCCTCCCTCCCTCCCTCCCTCTCTAGGAGAGCTCTTCTTCATCAGCTCCTCCTCCTCCTCAGTGGTCTGGTTAAACTAAGGTCTACTTTTCTCTCTCTCTCTCTCTCTCTCTCTCTCTCTCTCTCTCTCTCTCTCTCTCTCTCTCTCTGTCTGTATGTTGGGCGAGTCTACAGGGCCACACCAGACCACTTCTTCCCCTTATCATATTACCCTCATGGGTAATGGAGGTAAAGTAAAAGGCTAAGAAAAGGGGGCTTGCATCTATGGACCGAAGGGACGCCGCAAACACAGTAATACCTACAGTGCACCACGTGAGATGCACAGACGGCGCTGCCCCTACGGGAGATCGATAGACCATAGAGGTAGAATATTGGCCCTAATCTTTCCTCCAAGAGATAGACCGTTGAATGGGTAACAGAATCCAAGGCTATGATGATGGGTGTATATACAGTATATATATATATATATATAAATATATATATATATATATATATATATATATATATATATATATATATATATATATATATATATATATATATATATATATATATATATATATATATATATATATATATATATATATATATATATATATATATATATATATATATATATATATATATATATATATATATATATATATATATATATATATATATATATATATATAATGAATACAATGTGTTTTTGAAGCTACACTATTGTCTAACATTAACAAAATTCTATATATATATATATATATATATATATATATATATATATATATATATATATATATATATATATATATATATATATATATATAATATATATATATATATATATATATATATATATATATATATATAATATATATATATATATATATATATATATATATATATATATATAATGAATACAATGTGTTTTTGAAGCTACACTATTGTCTAACATTAACAAAATTCCCCTGGCTTTTATTTATGAAAATCGCTGACCTAATTTATATTTGCTTTGAAAAATCGGTTTCCCTTTTTGTACATTATTTTGTTTTTGCAGCCTTTTGAGTCTGTTATATTTCTCTCTCCCTCCTTTAGTGTTATGTTATGTTACTATAGAAAAAAAAGGTGTTTTAATATTACAACTTTGTGGATAACAGTTTAGTCTCATAACAGAGTCCATTACTCAACTTAAAGTTGATGAAACAAGTAAATGATCAATTGTGTATAAATGAATAGTGAATTTCGCATATCTGCATCTCCCTCCGTGTAAGTCGTTAAACTACGCGTCAAAATAGAAAATAAATAAATAATATAAAACAGATCATTCCATAATGATAATGGGTATATAAATAAATATCCGGTGAAGACTTTGGAATGGAATCTGAAATTGAGGCCAAAGGCCAAGCTAAGCTGGGAGGCACCTGTGATGATGAGGTCATTCAGCGCTTAAAAGGGAATTAGTGCAGCAGATTGCTGTAAAAATCGTTCAGATAGTGAAACAAGCATGAAATTTGGCACAAACATTCCTAAGACTACGCTCTCTTAGAAAAGGGCGCTGGCCACCTGAAAATCCAAGATGGCGGCTATTTTTCAAAATGGCCGCCATCTATGTTGAGATTCACTGGTTTGGGAGCATCTATTGGATGGAATATGCCAGTTTTTTTTTTTTAAACCTCGACTTTTAGGTTATAAAAATGTTCCATACCACACATTTTATTGAAAACCCTTACTAAATGAATTGTAACCAAGATGGCGTACAAAATGGTTGCCATAAAAGTTTTTTTTTCTATCCACAGCGCTAGCAGACATAGAGACCAACTGTTTTTATTTAATGGTATATTCATGTGATCAGACAGTTTAACTAATATGCTATTTTCAACTGAAATAGTAATGGTATGGTCACATACAACATTGTGTCTAAGACTGTAACCATAAAAAGAAAAGAAGAGAAATACGGACTAAACGCAACCAATCTATGTATAGGTCTCTCAACCTACACCTTTGAAAAATTCGAGGATAAGAAGGTAGGCATAGCATGACACGTTGGATGCTCAAGCTAGATTATCTACTGAAGAGAGGGCAATATTCATCTAGACTTCACATTTGCAAGTGCACAGAGCTGTGCAGGGAAGACCCAGCTTGTAGCACTTGCACCTTTCCCGACAGCCTGCTTTGCATCCACATTTGGTAAGCTGTTGGCAACTCTTGGCTAAGGGCGAGTTGGTTGTCCAGAGGACTTGCCATGCTTCACCAGACTTTTGCCATCCCCACTCAGCAGGGTTCTCTGGCTGTGGCTGACACTGGGTGGCCTGTCCCCACACACAACCAGCCTGGTACGCAGCACGCTTGGTGTGTTGGAGGAGAGCTCCCCTGGTTGGTGGAATGGCCTCATATGCCCTTTGTTTTCTGGCAAACATATCAAGTCTAGCCTCATCCACAGTGCCAGCAGTGCTGGATCTTTCATACATAAGTATGACAAACCTCTCCAGGACCTTCAGGTCACTCTCTTCCACTCTGAGAGGGTAGTGACTCAGTTTGGAGAACACAGTGGAGGCTTCTGGAAAGATGTTCCATGTCTGCCAGGCGGTCTTCTTGCCCTTGCTCCGGAAGGCTGACACTGTATCACAGCCTGTGAACGCATGGAAGAAGAGCATGCCATTCACCTTCTCCTGGCCCAGAGAGTTGCACAGGTCATGCACAGCAATCCAGTGCAGGCTCTGGCCTTGGCCAAATGCCACCCATAGCTTCTCTAGCCCTAGATTGTGGAGAGTGGAGAAAGCACTGACTGCAACGACAAGAACATCTGTGTCATTTGCTTTAACCGTGATGGTCTTGGCTCCATGTTCTGTGGCATATTTGGCATGGAGAAAGATGCGGGTGTCAGCTTCCTCATGAGAGCACTTTTCCAGTCCCTGAAGACTAGCCTCATGAGTGCTGAGGACAGCAGACCCTTTCGTGGCAATGACAACATTTGTGGCAGACATCTGGGCAACTTTGTCTGCCAGGAACTGGAACAACTCTGTCTTGTTGGCATCGTGTCTTAGGAAATTGCGCCAGTTGGATGGAATTGTGTTCTTGTCTGTCACCTTGCGCCTTCCTCCTTGACCACGTTGGAGCCTGGTCTCAGCTTTGAGGCTGGATGTATTGTATACATCAAATACAAGATGTGATGATGTGTACTTGCTGCTATAGGATTGTATCACAGGCAAGAAGTCGCAAAGTGCATAGCCCTCAAAGGTCTTTCCTTTCTTTGGTGGCAAGGCATGGACCAAAGCTGATCCATCTACAATGAGGACATCAGTCTTTGGTTCTTTGTCTTCTAGTGTAACATGACTCTCCAGGACCGAGGTCAGCTGAGACTTCTGACATGTGTACAGCCTACCACCCTCACTAAGGGAAGCTGGGAATGTTTGATTCTCGTGCTGGAAGAATTCCTGCAGATCACATTCACGGCTCTGACAGGATATAAATAGCTTTGAGAAAAGCTGGCAATCCTCCTTCAGAAGTTTCTGCTTTGACTGTTCTACAGGAGCAGCTTCTTGCCTGAAGAAGTCAGTTCTGTTCTTCTTTATCGGCTCATAGAAGGAGACTGCATTGTTTGCCAAAGAGTCTGAAAACTTCTGAAATTTAGTGCGGCCTCTGTCAAGGTGTGTCTGTAGAAGTTCTGCTGAGCTGGGGTGGGCAATGTCTTTGTTGTCAATGGAATACAGATCCTGGCTCTCTTCCTGAAAAGGACTTCCCAAGTGTTGCAAAGCCAATGACAGCTTGCTGACTCTCTCCAAGAATGTCTTCTGCACATGAGGTGTTTGTTCATGGTGTGTTGTCTGCTCATTAGACTCCTTACTTTGAACCTCTGTTTCGTATGCAGACACCAAGCGGATGATCTCTGGGCCAGCCACCATCCATCTTCTGAGTGCTGACGGGTCTTCAGTCAGCCCAATGGCTCCACCATCAGCCTTTATAAAGGCATTGGTCTGCTCATGAGCTTGGTCAAGAGCCATTGCTGAGAACTGGCGACTGGTCTTGTGCACAACAAAGTTGCCAGCCTTGAACTCCTTGTGCAACTCTGGGTGTGAACTCTCTAGGGTAAGCATGTCCCTGAGGTGAATAGGCAGCCAACGAGCATAGTTTGTATTATTGTTGGAAAAGAAGTAGGGTATCAGCTCATGCAATGCCTGGCAGTAGAGGACAAAATTGGCCTCACGGAAGGACCTGATCAGTAGGAATATCACAAGTTCCATAGACAACACCATGTGCCAGAAGTGGAACTGTGGACTCTGCTGTCTTCGAAGGTCACACCACTCCTCAAACTCTAATGCCTGCTCATTGTTGTTTGCTTTCTCAGCACAGTAGTCAGTGTATGCTGTCCTCAGGAGTTTGTACAAACTAGAGGCTGTAACCTGGTGCATCTGCCGTGTCCTGGTTACACTTGCAGCTGACAGGAAGGATTCTGCAGTTCCAGATGAAGCAACTCCTGCCTCCACCAGAGCTCCTGTCCAACCACTGCCATGAAGAAGAGTACCAAGAGATGTCATTGCTGCCATCTCAATGTGCAGACCACCAAACATTACCAGATACTTGTCTTCGCCATACTGATCAGGCCACTGCCACTGCACCTGCTTTGCTACGGCATAGATTGGCTGATCAGCTGTGATTATGGGTATCTGGCCAGGGTTCAGAAAATCAGTGACATCCTGCACTTTCTGCATCACGTGTTTGATCGTAGCAACAGAATGAGCCTGATCACGCAGGAGAGGAAGCAATGAAGTTATGGTTACTTCAAATTCTGGGCTTCTCTTCATTGAAGCGTGATGAGCTGACCACGTCAGATTCACTGCATCATCTATTTCCTGGGTGACTATGACCTTGTCTAGCCACTGATACTCCAGTGCAAGCTGTGGCCCCAAGATATCTGTGGGTGGCTTTGGTATTGCAGTGTTTGGTGGCACAGGGTTCTTTGTTTGAAAGGAAGCTGGTGAGATGTTTGTGAATGTGTCCGGCAATTCAGGCACCGACCTCACTTTCTCAGGTGCAAACTTTAGTTGCTGTCTTTCCTGTCCAGTGTTCTCCTTGGTGGGGTGCTGAAATATGGAGATGCTAGTTCCATGGAAGGAGGTAGTGGCAGTAGTTGCAGATGGGTTGTGGTCGATGTTGTCCATCACTGCAGTGGTGAACAACCCTTTTCGCAGTACTGGGGGACAGACCACACCCTCCTCCACATATTTGCTAACTGTGGCATCTCCTAACTGTGCAGAGACCTCCAGTACTCTGTCATAAGAGATACTGAGGCCATACTGATGTAGCATTTCAACCAGGTTTCTCTTCCTGGTTTTGGCATAGACTGAGAGTCCCATGTAGACTGGGAATGGTGTTTCTCTGTCTTTGGAGTGTCTATGAGTTGTTGCTCCCTCTTTGTATCGGGAGTAGCAGTTGAACTGCATGAGCTGTGCAATGGCCTGGTCTGACTTTGATGCTCCAAATCGTAACTGTGACTTGATGTCAGCCCCATGCTCAACCATCCCTACAAACTGGAGCAGGAGAGGAGGCACAGAATTTCGTACACAAGCCTCAGAAAATGTGCCATCAAACCGTGACTGATGATCAAGTATAGACTTTCTGAGAATATTTGCTGCTTTAGCAATGATAACTGCCTCTGAAAGATCAGATGATTGAGCAAGTGCTTTTCCCACATCCTTTTGAAATGCAAGTAATACATCTCTGCCAGATTTATGAGCCTCAAGTTCTGGAATTTCTGCCAGAAGTTTGTCTTTGAGTCTCGTGGAATTTACACTTGGTGACTCTACACCTAATTGTTCCAGACGTTGTTGGTAGAGGTGGCAAATATCTGCCAGCTGAAATGTGACTGGATCATCTGAACAAAGGTTGTTTTCAACAATGTATGTCATCAGTTCTGACAGAACTAGTGGATACACATCTGATTCTGACTCAGTGCTACCTTGGTCTTTCTCAAGGCTCCTCAGGTAGGACCTTTTTCTGTTGTAGAGGGCACAAAGACAGGCATGGTGATACGTAAACTCCTGTGCAATGACATCCCCACCAGTCAACTTAGCAAGGAGCTTGCCATCACTAAGTATCTCTGCACATTCACGCAATTTCAAGTCAAGGCCCTTAGTACTAGCCTGTCTGAGATCAGATGCAGGTGCCACTTTCTCACAGAAAATGCAAACTTCATTGTCATGACTGGTTCGGCGCAGTTTTGCACGACTAGTCTCAGTGTTGCTGGTCTGGTCATTGGATTGTCGCTTTCTTGCATGGTCCAGTTTAGTGTTGTTAAACAACAAGCGACAGTTCACATGGTATTTTGCTGCATTTTTCCTGAGAGTGGCCTCTATGCCATCACCTTCATCCAGCCTTGCTGGATCCATTATCAGTGGCATTTCATTAATTTCACTGAACATGGGAATGTTCCTTGCCAGCATTGTGTACCCATCATGGTCTAGGACATGATGACTTGGAGGTGATGTCAAGTGCTCACCTCTTTTGTCCTTCTGACAAAGACAACACAAACTCCAGTTTGTTTTTCTACTGCTCAATATTGGATTGGCATCACATTCTGCCATGATTTCACTTTTGATTAAGGCCGAGGGGTTATCCTTTTACCACCTTAAACAAAGCACACATTCCTGTATGGGATTCAACTAGGTTCGGTCTCCCTACACCTAGCCCGATCATTCATCCAGTGCCATTTAAGTCCCGTGTGATCTGTACACCATCCGGGTAAGTACATGAACCATCATGTACAGCCCCCATACCCTTGGCTCGGCTCTCCCGCGCTGGCACATCCTGTCTATTCAGGTGCGGCTATCTAACTATAGCTGGTCTGGGGCTGTTAGAAAGCATTTGGGACACTAAACTAAACTATACTACAACTACTAGTCTAAGACTACAGGATTAGTAAAGCTGGATTAGCTGGCACTGAACCCCATGCTGAGTTACACAGCAGTGATGTCACCAGTGTGCCCTGGTTGTGTGCAGACATACACTCTTTTACATTTATTAATTTTCCTTCAAAATTGATGAGTTATTAGAAAGAGATGGCCTCATTAGGATCTAAAACCACAGAAACCAAGATCCATGCTTAAAACGATAATTGTTGAACGGGCATTATTTCTCATTATAATTATTGTTTCTACCTTTTCTTGGCAGCCATATAGCCCCCATATTTAAAGGTAAACTGTACTGGGAAGCTACAGAAACATAATATTCACAAGAAATAGTATGGAAGAGCTTTACCATATTGCTAGAAGCAAATACATGCCATTCTAGTGAAAAATTAGCCAAAATCTGTCGATACTGGCCGCCATCTTGGAATTTGGCCGCCATATTAAATTTTTTGCGTGGCCAGCGCCCTTTTCTGATAGAGGGAACTTTAAAGAGCACTTGTGCAAAATTTCATGCTTGTTTCACTATCTGAACGATTCTTATGAAATATGCAATTATCTGCTGCACTATAACAGGTATTTTAGAGAACAGTATCGACGCTTGTGCAAAAATAAAACGAAAGGATTACCTCAAATATAGCGTCTCCTATTTCCAGGAAGTCTGCTGTTTGCATCTGACTCTCCCTCGAAGCGGTTCACCCGAAACCTTGATACAATTCCGTTTTCAAATGACTTACAAAAAAGTTTTTTTTTTCCGAGCGTTTTGTCACATGGTCAAGTTTTATATTGAATATTTCTGGTCCTGCTTCGACTGCGGTTTCGATAGATTTCAAATTACCAGGAAATAAAGAGGAATTTCATCGTAAACTACAATCTTGTGAAAGCCGTTTTGGCAAAACGAACGTAACGTGTATACAATCTTATTATGTGTTTCCTCTCTCTCTCTCTCTCTCTCTCTCACTGAGGGGAAATGTTCATGTATTTCAAAACCAGTCATCGTTATGCATACTTCTCGTTGATTATAAAGTCATTGGTGTGTGTGTGTGTGTGTGTGTGTGCGCGTGTATGTTTCCAATTGGTCTGTCATTTGTAACTAGTTATTTTTTTTTTTAGTTCCAGCTATATTTAAAGTGAATTTTGCACTTTGATTATGACTCTATATCAAATGATTCAACTGTCGACCAGATTACTCCATAAAGCAAGAAAATGTTGTCATGGAAAATGTCTGAATATTTCCATTTAATTTGAAAAATGATATTCGAAAAGAACCAACAACTAAAATCATTCGGAATTTCCTAAATTTCATATAACTTGAAAGCAATTCTTAGAGCACAAAGCTGTCTGCGTGAATTCACTCTCATTTTATATTCTGGCAAAAACATGCTCACAAAAAAACAGTCGTTTCACTGTAGAGCCAACAGATTTACTTCCTCACTAGGCCTACGATTCCTTCAACCAGCCAGAAGTTATTTCCAGATCACCCTCAAACTCGCAGTGAAGTTTAAAAAGATTTAGTTAAGAAGATTAATAAATTTATTCAAAATCAGCCTCGTAACCAAGTCTGAAATCTCATTAGTACCATACCATAGAACACATGGATTCTCTTTGGTTCACCATTTATTTCTCCCTTCAAATAATTGCATGATAAAATTTAGTACCATATCTGTTAAATAAAAAAAAAATAAAGCCTTAATATTCTCAAAATAATTCCAAAAGCATTAACAGAAGCTTGCAACAAACGTTAGGTGATCGGTCCATGTGTCATGATGTCAAAATGTTTTATGAGAAAGACCAACAACAATGAGAGAGAGAGAGAGAGAGAGAGAGAGAGAGAGAGAGAGAGAGAGAGAGAGAGAGAGAGAGAGAGAGAGAGAGAGTTAACAGACGTAAGCCATCAGAAATTAGTCTAAATGTGCACCATCTTACGCCTATTATATACGGAATTGGTCTCGATTTTAATAACTATTCAGATTAGTAGAGGGGGTGTGACACCCTCCACCCCAAATCCACAAATCAGGGGCAACACATTTCTCCAACCCCCTTAACCTCCTTTTAGGGACAAGAACAGAAACTTAATAATAAGTTGCCTGTGAATGTAGTGGGATTCAACCCCAGTTGGTAAAGAGTTCAAGATACTCCTGGAGGTATAAGTGACAGTAAAGCGTTCTACAGCAATAGTCGTGTAAATTTTAAACATTTTAGAGTTTATGGCACAAACAAGATCCCTGTGGAGTTGATCGTGGGCACATCAAAATACAGCATATACAACAATAACTATTATTATTATTATTATTATTAAATAAAGCTTTGCTTTCGTTATTAGTAGCCCAGCCACAAACTCGCCAGTGCGGTGGCTAAAGACACTTTCGAAAGCTAAATTAAAAGACCGTTGTCACGCAAAAGTGAGCTTTTATATAGAAAAGTATAATAGTAAATGAAAACGAAACTAAACCTGTTCACTGCCCTCCAACCGAAACTGAAAAGTACGAAGTGTGAAGGGTTGTTAACGGAATAAACATGGCGCCTGACAGAAATGTACTGAGCTACTATAATCATCCTGCTAAACATCGGTTGGTTAACAAGTCCCGAGGTCCAGAGCAGGCCTATTATACCCTTTGATAAGTCAAGCTAAAGGGCCGTGATGCCGTAAGTAAACTTAATCTAACTTCACCAACCAATAGGTTAACTAATCATGTGTCGAACACAGGCCTTGGGTTGGCTTAGCCTAGGAATGTCGTCAAGCAGAAAACCAATGGATTAATCAACCCCTGCAATTAATGGATGTCCATGCACATTTCATATAATTCAAAATTTAATATCTAAACACAATAATACAACTGAATTCAACCAACAAGCCAAGGGGTCAGTCAATCCGGTCTGTCTCTGAAACCTCGGCTTGGCTTAGCCAAAGATGCGTCATGAACATGAAAACCAATGGGCACACCCTACTCACATTATTCAACAACGACAATTAAATGGCTGCCTATCATATATTACAAATTCAAAACCTCAACTGTAATGTTTAAATACGAAAACACAACCGAATTAACCTACAGACCAAAAGGTCGACCAATCTTGTCTCGTACACATAGGCCTAGGCTGCTTTGGCTTTGCCGAGGATAAGTCCGTCTTTAAACCAAAAGACAAACCATTCTCTTATTCAATAACGACAGGAAATGGCTGCCTATATTTGTATTTTACAATATAAATAACAGAACTTAACGTTTTTAGCACGAAAATAGTGCTGAATGAGTTGTGTACTGTACAGTAGATCCTTACCTTGTCGCCGTAGGACCAAACACCGGTTTCACTGAGGCCATGATGACGTCATCTTAAAGTACTCGATATTTATTAAATTTTATCTCATAACACAGATCAGTAACAGCTTTCGAATATTCTAAAATCTATTACCGCCATGAATGACGCTTCGAACTTCAGTATTTACGCACGAAACGAGCAGGACGACCGGACTTGAACGAACACACACACACTACTATAGACACTAGGGAGAAAGTTGACACATCGTACATCTGGCACGTCACCTACTTCCATCCTCCGTTTAGCAAAAGTCAGTCATTTGATTTTCACATTAATTGTTTCATCTTATATTATTATAAAACTATTATTTATATTATTTACATAATTCATTGACATAACTGTCTCTTTGTAGTTTTATAAGTATAAATAAATAATTTCATTCTGTTTCTTTTATTTTTCTTCGCGTGAGTTTTCGTCATTCCCTATTTCCTTCCAAGAAGCTTCGTCACTTCATTCATAGACTTATAGTATCTAAAATACCATAAAAAAAATGCTAACCCAGTGATGCTATTCATATTGACCTGTGACTCCTCATATGACCTTGACTTGACCTTTGATCTTGAAAAAGTTGAAAATTTAGGGTACAAGTAAAACAACCTGAATAAATGGACGGAATTAAAGGTTCGTCAACCAGATGTTACCGGAAGCTAAAACGGGACATCATCAATTCAAGGAAGATTTTTTTAAACCCCGAAACTTCTACGCTTACAGAGAGAGAGAGAGAGAGAGAGAGAGAGAGAGAGAGAGAGAGAGAGAGAGAGAGAGAGAGAGAGAGAGAGATTCCTGCATAAAACTTGATACCATAAAGTATTTGCTATGAGCAAAATTGGGTCCCTTTAGATCTTGTGAAATTGCTTCAAATATAATATTGAATTTCTAAGTATTTTCAATAATTCAATCTATATTTGTATTATTATGCTGTTATACTTTCATTAGTTAAATCTATCGGTGATATGCCCATAGGCCTATCACCGCCTTATAACGCGCCAAAAAATTAAGTATCTAAAATAAAATATATTTCGATCACTCAAGCATTCAATATTATTTAAGTAAAGTATCGTTTTTTTAAAAGGAGCCAAGTTTCCTCTACAAGAAGTAGATCAACGATAAAATAAAATAAAAAAAAAGTCGTGTAAAAGACAAAAACAAAACGACCGCCCAGAGTCTGTCTCCACTCCATAACGCCAGCGCCAGGTCACGTGACCATGACCCCAGAGATCAGGATTCTTTACATAAATAATTGAATAAATAAATAAATAAAAATAAATATATTTTTTTCCTTTAAACCTAAAACTATGTAAATAGGGTTCTGAAACGAAAAAAAAAACGGAAAAATGCGCCTAAGTTTCTTCGGCATAGTCGAGTTTTCTGTAGAGCCGCTACAGCGTATAATCAAGGCCACCGAAAATAGATATATCTTTCGGTGGTCCAGGTATAATGCTGTATGAGCCCCGGCCCATGGAACTTTACCCACGGCCCGGTGGTGGCCCATCTTATATCGTTGCCAGAAGCACGATTATGGCTAACTTTAACCTTAAATAAAAGAAAAACTGAGGCTAGAGGGCTGCAGTTTGGAATTTTTGAAGATTGGAGGGTGGATGATCAACATACCAATTTGCAGCCCTCTAGCCTCCTCGGTAGTTTTTAAGATCTGAAGGAGGACAGGAAAAAGTGCGGACAGAGAAAGTGCCGACAGAATAAGGTGCGGACAGAATAAAGTGCAGACAGAATAAAGTGCGGACAAAATAAAGTGCGGACAAAATAAAGTGCGGACGGACAGACAAAGCCGGCACAAGACCTGAAGTAGTGACAGCATTTTGTTGCGCAGTCAATGAACAGGTCGTCAAGACAAGGAAGGTTTGTCTGTGACGAAGCAGAAGACGCAGGACACACGATGACGTCAGACCTTCCCTGACCTCGAACAGATACAGCGAATGACGTCATCTCTCGTCATAAGGATGAAAATTCCTCTGGCTAAACTCCCACTGACCAAATCACCGCTCACATCTGACCCCTTCAGGTCTGTTGCAAGTTTTGCAGACATCCTTAACTGGCAATACCCCACCCCCCCGCCTTTATTATTAAGAAGAAATGGGTATGAGCCACATCCTTTGCCCTCCTCTAAGGGCTTAGAACTTACATCAAAGCATGATGACCCTTATGCCCAGACTATATTCTTAGAACTGAAGCTTATTCCATGGAACCTTCGTTTGTTTGCATACCGTTACACACAAGAGATGCGTCATTCCTTCAGGCCATCCTCAGAGACAATATTGCAGTCGACACGAGGCGTTTTCCCCCTTTCTGAAAAAGACAAACATCTGACTCACGTGTTTATGTTTATGTGTGCGTGTGAAGATTTTACATTCCTCCCTGCCCGCTGCTTCAAAGCAAACACGACTGCAGACGCTCTTAAGTATTTGCATGAGTATTTGCATACAAACTGGAAGCTGGGATTCCAGGATCCATGAATCCTGGAGCCTTTGACGGCGAAGATGAACAAACATCAACAGAGACGCAGCGTCAAGCGAAGGATTTTTTGATATCCTTCCATGTCACTGCTCCTGCACTCTGAGGACCCTCCTAAGTCGGTATAAAAACCAAATTGAATGAATGAAGAGTTACTGAAATTTGAGGCTAAAAAGCCAAGCACTGGGGAACACATTCGGTCACTCACCGCTTCAGCCAATGAAAGGAGGGAGTTGAAGTGGTTGGACAGCAGGAGGAAGGGATCCACAAAATAAAGGATCTAATGGTGGAACTGGGAGAAAACCCCACAGTTGCATTAAGAAATAATAGTCAGAGAGGTTGGACAGCAAGGCTGAAGAAAGGAAGCGGGAATGAAGGGAAAGTACAAGGATAAAAAGTGTCTTAACAAAAAGTCTCTTAGTGAGATTGCTCACTGCTGACCAGACTCAGTTAAAAAAATGTACTAAGATTTTAAACGCGGTTGATTCAGGCGATTTAAGATGAATATCAACTGAAAAAATAGAAAAAGGAAGTTTGTCATTCTTAGTAAATCTCACATGAAATGAAACAAATGCATTTGTTACCGAATCGTTCATTCAGAATTTACGTAAGCCTATAAAGACTTCATCCATTAAAACATTATGCAGAGTTCAACGTCAAGCACTGACACAGAAAGTTCCTTGCGCGCATAAACAAAGAACAAATCAGTGGCCGTACTGATACAGGAACTTGAATAGGATACGTCAGAAAACAGCTGTTGCTCATTCACTTCCTCTGGGACAGAGCCCACGAAATCCTCGGTGGCTTTCCTCCGGAGACAAAATAGTGGAAGACGATGTTATGGGCCCTCCGGGGCCATTGAGAGCCACCACGAGGATGCCTTAGGAGAATCAAGAAGGAAACCAAGGAAGGAAGGAAGGAAGAAAACAGGCAAACAGGAGGTGGTCGTGGAGGAGGAGGAGATTCGGAAGTACTGTGGAGCAGCTTTCAAATAATACACGAAATATAAATAAGTCTACACACATGGAGGCACTTTGGAAAGGAGCTATTAGGTGTAAAGAACTTATTTCAAATTACTTTAAGTTTCTTGTCACTGAGATGAAAGGAAGAAGGGAGGGGAGGGGAGGGGAGGAGACAGAAACGACTGGGCCACTTTCAGTGGCCAATGGCCACTGTTTTCTAAGGGCCCACTTTTGCTTGACTCCGCAGACAGACCATAGACCTAGTGGTCTTTGTAGCTAATGTTAAAAATTTCAGTTAGCGATCGCAAGTAGCTTGGGCTGGATGATAGTATGAAGCACTGGTTAGGACTTCCACTGAGTCGACGGCTTGTATTCAACATGTTGGTGATATGTGTGTGCAGTAATATCTAGACAAATTCATGGTATGTTTGACTGTGGTGTGGAAGTACAGTACTCTGAGTCTATGTAAGTTTGTATAAGCTGTCAGTCCATCTTTTCCACGACCCACCTCTTCTTTTGCAAGATAAAACCCTCATTTCCAGGACCCACCCTTCCTTTTCTAGGAACCATATTATTTTTCCAGGACCCATCCCTTCTTTTCCAGGACCTACCTCTCCTTTTCCAGGACCAACCCTTCATTTGCCAGAGCCCATCCCTCTTTTTCCAGGGACCAGTCTTCCTTTTCCAGGATCCATACCTCCTTTTCCAGGACACACCTCTCACTTCCATGACAAACCCCTCCTTTTCCAGGACCCACCCCTCCTATTGCAGACCCACCCCTCCTCCTCCTGGACCAACTCCCTCTTTTCCAGGATCCACCCCTATTTTTCCAAGACCAACCCCTCCTTTTCCAGGACTCACCTCTCCTTTTCCAGGATCAACCCTTCATTTCCAAGGGCCAACCCCTCTTTTTCCAGGAACTACTCCTCCTTTTCCAGGACCCAACCTCCCCCAGACCCCAGAAAACTTGCTTCCTCGGGCAATTCATGACTGTTTTCTCCCTAAACATTGTGGCGTTTTCGTGCACTTGGAGGCTGAAACTGTCCCTTCCACACGGCTGCTAAAACAGACGGAACTCCTCCTGGGGGCCTCGTTGCTGCCAGCAATAAAACCCGACCCCTCATCTAAAACTGCTGACGGCATGTCCACCGCCTTCCATATTGGATTTTATCAAAGCCCCCGCTCCCTTCTCCCTCCCCCTCCCCCAGCCACTTCATCTTGAAGCAGAAATACTGGGGAATTTGAAGGGATGCCTTGCTCTATAGGACGCTGGATCGATGGGGAGGCTGTCTTTAGACTAAATATGAAAATATTGAACTGTTTAATGTTTTCTGGGTTATAGTCATGATAATTTCCGTTAGATATATAGATGAAAGTTTCAGTGGCAATTATATTCAAGATTTATTTATTTATTTATTTATAATCTTTTGTTTTCTGAGAGGCATACAAGCTTACTAAGATCACATATACAGCAGAGTTTAAGGATGAAATCTTACATTACTCTCCCTATTCTGTTTAGGAGAATTTTCTTGCATATATATATTAGCATTTGCTCCCTAATTATATCCCAGGTATGTTGCAATTCGTCCCTCTTAGCATACCAGAATAATGACCTATTCTCATAAGAACGAGGAATGAGATTAATATATTGCTTAATCTCTGTCTGAAGTATTAACATGAATCAGTTTTATAAAAGGAGAGAGAGAGAGAGAGAGAGAGAGAGAGAGAGAGAGAGAGAGAGAGAGAGAGAGAGAGAGAGAGAGAGAGAATTACGTCAATGAATACTAAGAAGGGGAGATAATATGTCCTTTTTTAATCTGGTGCTATAAACTTACTTTTCCAAGACGAAGGGAAACGCTGATTAAATCTTCACGAGACATTCGCTTTGGAATTATCCAAACACAAACAAAATCAGAGAGAGAGAGAGAGAGAGAGAGAGAGAGAGAGAGAGAGAGAAGAGAGAGAGAGAGAGAGAATATGCAAACAAAATGCTACCAAGTAATGATCAAAAACCTCATGTTTAAGCTGACAAACCCCAGGAGCTAATGATCCTCCTGATAAAAAACTTCCACCAGTGGTCATGACAAGAATCTCTATTTCATCAAAAGGAAAAAGATAAATGAAATAAATAGAAAATAAGAAGAAAGTGGAATGTCGACTCTTGACAGAGTGAGGCTGAAGGAAATGAAGTGACAAGGAGGGCTTCAGAATGGAGACTGACACTTGGGAAGATTGTTATGACACCCGTTACCTTACAAGGGAGAGGGGAGGAAGTGGGCGGAGGGGGAGGGGGAAGAGAGGCCCCCTCCCCAAAAAAAGGTGGCCCACAAAGCAGAGAAGTGTCAAGGGAAAAAGGTTTATAAAACATTGGTTCTTACCATCTATGGAATCAGTTGTTTAACCCAAAATGGCAATCGGCTGTTTAGGTGAAAATGACAATCAGCTGTTTAACCTAATAACACTCAGCTGTTTAAGTAAAAATGACGATCAGCTGTTCAAATAAAAATGACAATCAGCCGTTTAACCAAAATTGACGATCAACTGTTTAAGTAAACCTGAGAGTCAGAATCAGTTGTTTAAGTAAAAAGACAATCAGCTATTTAACCCAATATGACAATCAGCTGTTCTGTTTAAAATGACAATCAGCCATTCCTCTCTCTCTCTCTCTCTCTCTCTCTCTCTCTCTCTCTCTCTCTCTCTCTCTCTAGCCTCGTAGCCTGTAGAATGCATCTAGTTCACAACTGGAAAACCCGAGTTCGATTCCTGAACAGGACGAGGGGGAGCAGATAGACTTCTTCTTTCAATATCCAGTGTGCCTCTGTTGACCTAAGATGAGAATTATGTAGCTAGCTGTTAGACGACCGTCGTGGGTCGCAGCTGGGTTGGAAAGAGAAAAAGAGAGGAGGCAGATAATTAGAGGTGAAGTTCACCGCTCTGTCTAAATGTGGATATGCCTCGTCGGGTGGGCCTCGATGAGGTAGTCTGTCACATTTTGCCTTTTCTCTCCCTTTCTGGCGAACAATAACGAAAGCAGGAAAGGTAAACAAAAGTCGTGTGTTTCTGAGGAAAAGGCAAATTTATGTCCTAAACACAACAAGGAGGCAGAGTAATGGAACTGATCATTATATATGTGATGAATAAACTAAAAACCTCATGGCTTGGAAACACATCGCCTTCGAATTAAATAATAAAAAAAAAAAACAATAAAAGATCCTATATGATAATCCACTGGCGCAGGATGTAATGAGTATCAAAGTCTCAATATATATCTAGATCTACTTACTGAGTGTTAATAATATTCAAGAAATCTGCAACTTTTATCCATCTCAAATACAGATCATTTCACTCTTTGTATTCGGGCGCATGCGCAAACGACACTGGCGAATTCGAAGAGATTCGGGTAGATAAATCTTGCATAAATAATAAAGTGTTGTCACGGAGACAGACTCGATGAGAGCACAGAAATAAATGATAAGGAGTCTGGAGTTTTATTTTCACTTCAAGTCGGTAACAAAAAATTTACGTTCAAAATACATTTCCCCCTTCTAGAATTTATTGACAGTATTTACTGACAGCATTTAGTATCAGAATTTATTGAGAGAATTTACTGACAGAATTTATACACAGAATTTACGGACAGAATCCCTCCCTCCCACTAACTGTTAAGTCTGAATTAATTGACCTCAATAATAAGATTCTGATGAAGCGCCACTGATTTTGGCAGTTGTTTCGCTGCTCTGTGTGGAAATTTGAGTTTGAATCTCTCTCTCTCTCTCTCTCTCTCTCTCTCTCTCTCTCTCTCTCTCTCTCTCTCTCTCTCTCTCTCTCTCTCTCTCTTCTTTTTCAGCCTTTCGTAACATGTGATATGGTATCAGTTAAGTTAGTAGGTGACACGAGACCAAAGTACAGTGATGATGGAAGTAAAAGACACTTCAGTTATAATGGGTTTATAACGAAGGCCTTTGATGAAGCCCTCCCTTACCAGTCTCTCTCTCTCTCTCTCTCTCTCTCTCTCTCTCTCTCTCTCTCTCTCTCTCTCTCTCTCTCTCGCCATTTTCAGTCCTTCACCTTGTCTTCTGGCGTCTTCCTATGCGGGTTTCCCCATTCAGTTCCTTCCTTTCACGTCCACTTTCGGATAACTCAAGAGTCCATCGATATAAACAGCGGTTTATATCGAAAGGAGGATGGGGGGTGCCCCCATCCTCCTTTCGATATAAACCGCTGTTGAGATTAATTCGTTTCCTGCTAAATCATTTCTACCCCGCTTTGTTTGGCTCCTAGTTTGCTAATCGCTTGATCTCAGCAGTTTGGGCCGCGAACAAGTCTGCGGGCTCTGTCAGTTCGTATTGGTAGGTGTTTACTTCTGCTGTTCAACTCCACTGACTTTCCACTGAACTTCAAGAGAATGAATTTGCATAATACTCCTTTCAATATCACAGTTATATTTGTGAATGAAGATTGGAACACATCGTGATCTATCAGCCAGGTTCAATAAAGGTGTCCTAACAAACATGTTTACAAATTAGGGTTGACTAATCTTCTTTACAAAATTAAAGGCCCTTTTCATAAGGTGCGCCTGTTATTACCTGCTTGAAAAAAGTATGTAGAGCTCTATTCCTGCCATAAACTGAACTACTGTAATTAAATTAATTCGTATTTAGGTTATTTTTTTTTTTGGTGAAAGGATAACATCCAAAGCCAAAACAGATTCGTTTCTGCTCACCTACAGTAAGGTTTTTTTTTACAGTGTGTTAGCCTCTTAAAAACCTGAAGTTCCTAAACGATAAAGGTTTCAAGGACTATTAGTAGTTTTCCACCCTGAGATGAGACCGGGGATCCTGGAAGACCTATCAGATCTCAAAGTGTATAGATTCATAGTTTTTAACTAATGAAGGTAAATTTATGCTTATGTAAGAACAAGTGTCATTTACACACACACATACACACACACAAACACACACATACACACACACACACACACACAAACACACTCAAAATGCATTATCAAGTATGAATCAAAGTTGGCTTCTTTGACATCGAAGGGACCCATTGCCGCTGAACATATACACTATCAAGTTCCATATTGATTTTGATTATGATTTTTAGTGACATTGTTGCTCTGAGATTCAATAGGATTCAATTCCATAGTAAATATTTTTATGAAATGAGATTTTAGATACTGATGGGTATCAGGTTGCCTTATGGGTATTCTACAAGTGTGTAGTTCCGGAAAGTTGCTTTTCACGATGAAAAGGGGTATACGGATAATTATTGCTGAGCGGGACATCTCTGGGGATACAACACTTCCGGCCCAATGCTTTGGTCTCTTTGGTTTGGAAATCTTTCTGAAAATCTTGAGTTTCTGGGTCGATGCAGTAACACCCCAACTTTCATTATTAAATTAGCTACCACAAAGGACAATGCCTTGTAAGTAAGTACTATAAGGATATTATTCATTATTCTACTGTGAGCATTCGACATTACTGATAAGGAAATCATTTTATCGAAACACACACAAACAAGCACACACAAACCCGTAACAAAAGCCGAACGGGAGAGGTCTAGGGAAGAAGTAACATGGGCTCTAATCTAAGCAGTGGGATTATTAGACCCACCTCATTTATGACAGGGAATTTGTGACAAGACTTGAGGGCTGTAGCTCTTTATAACCCAAGGTAAAATGCGAGTGAAATAAAAGTGCTAAATTATAAGTGGAGAGAGAGAGAGAGAGAGAGAGAGAGAGAGAGAGAGAGAGAGAGAGAGAGAGAGAGAGAGAGAGAGAAGCCCTTCAGTTTCAATGGCAGATATTTAAACGGAATAATGAATACTCACGTCTGTTTTTTTTTATCCCTCATATCTCCCTCTCCCTCTCTTTCCCTCGACCATAACAGCGACCCACAACAGTCCACTAACAACTAGGTACATAATTCACTGCTCAGTTCAGCAGAGGCATACTGATTTTAGGGTATGGTCCCCAACCTTTATGCTTTCCTTGTCTAGTTACGGAATCGAACTCTGGTTTTTCAGTTTGTGAACTGAATGCTCTGGCACTGCGCTACTAGACGTGGGGAGCAGTTTATTTACATATTTTTACTGTATTTAAAGAATATAGACTTGCTGGTAATATTGAAGAGAGAGAGAGAGAGAGAGAGAGAGAGAGAGAGAGAGAGAGAGAGAGAGAGAGAGAGAGTGTTCAAAAAAGGTAACGCCACTTTTGATACCCTTGATAATGAGAACTGCAGAAATTTACGTTATTTTGTGGACTCCAAGCCCATATCCATCAAACTTATGAATCCTTGGTAGCTTTTTCATTCTTATGTTTATATATCGAAATATTCACTTTCAAATAGTTAGCTAAGCCAATCCAGTTGTATGTATTAAGCATGATGGATTTTTAGCCGAGATGCACTCTAATTATCTAATTCTGAATGATGTCTTCAAACAACATCGTAAATTATCCCGTATCTTCTCTTATACAGTAGAGTTGTTTATGTTTATCTGATGGTAACGGAATACTAACAACTCAGTCATTTCAGGAGTAAATAAAGAAAAATCTTTCTTGCCACTGGTTAGAAATTAATGCAACAAACCATTGCTGTTATTAGCGGAAACAGATGTTACAATTACCTTTCCATTAAAATACTAAAACCTTTCATTTTCTCCATGAATATCACCAACTGATCATTGGAGCCTGATCACCCTGTCTGGATTTAAAAGAAAATGTCAAGGCAGTTATAACAAGAGGAGCAAATGAATATTCAAGTTTTCACAAGTCCAGCAGGTTGACAGTGATGTAATCAAACCAAAGAGTAATTTCGTCCAGCCAGTGAGTGGTTCAATCAAACCAAAAAAAGAGATTTTATCATTCCAAATTAATCAAAAAAGTCACATCTGCTAAACCTTCAGATAACCTTTGAACAGGACAAAGTGACTAGTTGGACAACCAGGTGGGAAGAGATCCACAGGAAGCTATGAAGAACAAAGAGAACGATTTTCCACATACTCAACATCCAATTTGTTACATTGCAACCAAAATAAAGAAACAAAATTCATGAGAAAGCCAAGAAGGTAGAACCATCATTCAGTGGAATAATGATGTACTCACACCTGAATATCGCCAGAACTCATAGCACTTAAAACATGGTTATTATGATGGATTTACCTTGCCAGCCTGGGATATGCTCAAGCAAAACATATTTACTTTGTATATACTTCTGACCCACAAAAACACTAGAGCTGTCATAACACCATAGTACAGTATACATACTGTTTGCTATAAGCTTTGGAAGGTTATCTGAATCTGAATTATCATTGTCAGAGATGTAACATTACAGATTCTCCTCAAATATAACCATGAATATTATACCGCTACCATCATCACCATCATCATTACATTTGGCAAAACCTTATGACTGATCTGAGAATTTCATTACCTTAACATTGCTGTTGCATTTAGTGAACAATCTTCATATGATCCCAATCTTGAAGATAAAATTTACAAATGCATTCTAACACGCGATCGACGATATATTTACAAATCCTTATTGGTGATCATGTGTCGCCATACTTGATATTTTTTGTAAACATTTTATAGACATTATTCCTTATAATTATCTTTACACACTTGGCCTCATGAGCAACCCTACCATATATATATATATATATATATATATATATATATATATATATATATATATATATATATATATATATATATATATATATATATATATCAGGAAAATTTCCAATAACTTAAAACACTTTCTTCCCATAAACTATAAATGAGGCTCCTTCATAAACATGAAAATGTCGACAAATATGTTGAAAGGAAGCCTTGACGAGGATGTTTCGATGCACTTCCCTGCCAAAGGTTCCGGCGGTCAGGATAACGCTTTCGTATTATTTGAAGCAGTTTCTTGAAACAATAGACTTACAAGATACACCTCCCTGCAAAGAAATTATCAGTTAAAAATACGTCAGCTGAGAATTGCCATTACTTATAAATAGTTTAACCAGACAACTGAGTTTACATTCTTAACTCTCTTGGGGCTGGAACGAATGACTTGTTCTTGACGAAATATAACATACTTGATGAACTGTTTGAGCTCTTTAAAACTGATTGACTGGGTAAACTGAAAATGTCGAAGATTCTAACAAAATTTCTTCCAAACATCTTTCCAATACTTGGCAAATGGTGTTCGTTAAAAGATGGACAGTCACTAAAGGTATGTTTGACCATTAAGGAGGATTGGATTGTGTGGGTTATTCACCAAATACCCAAGAGTCAGATGAGTATGACTAATTCAAAGATGGATAATAATGGATGATACTGATTCACTGTGGCCTTCTTTTAGCAATATATAACTCATCAGTTCAACAGCTGGTTTAATTTGTTTTAATTTATTGGTAGATCAATTATTCCATAATGCCTGTCATTTAGTTTACTAAAGATTATGGGTTTAAGTGAGTAACATATCACTGAAAGGAACGGCTATATCTGACCCATTCATAGTTAATGCAGCTTTGGACGCCCAGTCATCATTATCCTAATTTACTTTAATACCTACATGAGCAGGAACCAAACATACTTCAACACTGATAACAGCCTTGTATAATTTGTGGACTGAAAACTTAATTTAAGTGAAACTTTTGAACGACACTTTAGGATGGCTTCTGAAGCAAATCTAGTCACTGAAAATTATATAATTTTGCTGTGGCATGTTCTTAATTATTTCAACTACTGACTATATTGCAGACTATTCTGATGTGAAAAGATACATTGCTAGGTAATTAAAAATAGCTTGTTTCATTAGAAGATAACACAGCAAATCCTATACCAGAGGTGTTAAAGAATGAGGGGCTAATGAAGGAAAGCAGAGTGATATGCAAATAAAATATATATACAGATAAGGAGGTTATAAAAAAAGATAAGCATGTAACCAGAGTATGTGAAACATTCTTTAACTATCCAAATTTCAAAATATCTAATCGCAAGTACTTTCCAGTTGTAATAACCCACATAACTAATATACTGTAGTTTCATGGCTCCCTCCCTATACAAACAGGATTAACCAACTGAAAAAGGCACAGAGATATTTTCATACTATTAACTACTAAAATAAAATTACACGCTAGAACATCCGCTATATGGACAATTAGTGGTCTGGCCTCACGATAAGTAACAAAATCCATTACGTAACAAAGACCGGACAGCATAGCTTACGCAGTACAGTACCCTTGGACCGGTGCTGTAAGTGTTGCAATAGTGTCAAAATCTGTCATTCTTTCCTCCCTCTCCAGTTATGAAATATTAATTCTTTGTAAGTTTTAATGAGCACCTTGTGAACTGTTAAATGCGAGAAAGGAGGAAAAGGAGAGGCCATTCACTCAAACCCACAGACCACTGGCGGATCCGGGGCGGTGGGGGCACCTGGGCACGTGGCCCCCCATGAAAAATGACAAAATAACAACATTGAAGATTTAGATAATAATAAGAAATATAAAAATGGGAAAAAATAAAAAATCTATTATAGAAATAGTAAAATTGAGAGAGAGAGAATATACAGCATATATATATATATATATATATTATATATATATATATATATATATATATATATATATATATATATATATATATATATATATATATATATATATATAATATATATACAGTATATATATAATATATATATAATGTATATGAAAATTGGTGCCCTCCCATGAAATTTATCTGGATCCGCCAGTGCCACAGACTTATACAAAGCAAAGTACACAGGCAAGATCACTTTTTTGTTCGTTCCAATGGAGCTGGGCGCCCCCCCACATAACCTGTTGAGTAGCCACTACAGGTCCCAAGGAGGTTTTAGTATACTATACCATATCAATAACAATATTTCTTTAGTGCATCTTTATTAATCCTGACTGTACACAGACACACACAAACGGAGATTTTGTTAATATATTTTTTAGAGTTTTCAAGCCACGATATCAAATGGGAGTCCAAAACAGAAGCTGCTAACTCCATAAAAGCAGACAAATGCACATAATCATATGCAGTACATATGATCCGCTTTCATTATGTCTGTGTGCATTTCTGCATTACTTACTGTATTCAAGACACCTCTCAAATCAAACCGTCTTTATTGGCACCAAAATGAAAGAATGGGTTATCTTAAAACTTGTTAAGGTGGTTAGATCAGCAAGGCTCAGAAAGTCTCAGCGTACCACCTCCTTCCAACAATTGTAACATTAAAAAAGGTATTACATATCTTTTATGCCCACTCCTAATGAAATACATGTTTTGTTTTGCAACATTCATCTTTTTCGGAAAACTATAGAAAATATACAATCAAAATAATGTGCGTACATAAAAATATATACGACAGTGGCAATCTTGGATGTGGTAGGCAGGGTTATGCTGTTCGCAAACGTTATCACCTGAAAATTTTATACTGATTTATTGTCATGTACTGTATAATTGTAACACCTGTATGTGTATATTATCCAGTACTCCCCTGTTCACCCGCAATAATACGTCCAAGGCCCTTATGGATATTGGAAGTTTACAGATTTGGTGAAAAACACTCTACGGATATAAAACAGTAAGATTTTCCAAATTTTATCACTACACAGTGCCACATTCACTATATAGTCTTATTAACAATAAACAATACACTGTAAAATACTGTATAGATATAAAACCATAAATATGACTGTTACTAAGACACACTTCTAAACCAGGGAAAATTAGAACCTGTCCGTTTTGATGTTACTCTAATTTTTAATGTTGAATTCAGAGGCTTGTATTCTAAATTTTTTTATAATGTTTAAGTATGTAAAAAGTGGCTCCAGCTCCTTTTATAAATTAGATTGCTATCCTGTTAATAAACACCAGTCCTGATATACTATCAACTGATTACTGGTCTTCAAGTTGGAAGCATGTTCTAGGTCAACGACTTCAAGAATAATGAAGAATGCAGGTCATCACAAAGCAACACAGGAATCTCAAAATCTGTAGAAATGGGAATGAATAAAAAAAAAAAAACCATGGCTTATGATGCCCTAGGTCAAGCTGGTGGGATGAGGGGAGGGGGCTCTTTGCTTCGGGCAAGTAATGACTATGTGTTCTATGTTGGGTAAGGCTAGGTCATGATACATCCTCGCATTTCAAAATGTGTCCTATTCCTCCACCTGAATGTCACAGGTACTGTGGTCCCTTACAACTGTTAGGGTGGTGGGGAAGGGGTTATAGTAGGTGCCAGGGTAGGTTTTACCTGCATAAACAGTGGTTTGTCGGTGAAAATGACTAGGAAACAATGTTAATGAATTAGGAAAACAAATATTTTCTTTTTACAAAATTGTATGGATTAATACAATTTAAAAATTAAAAACTAAACCCATTTACTGTGCATTTCCTACCACATTGCAAAATAAAAAAAATAGCTACTGGCAAGTTATAAATGAAGACCTGTGAAGAAATCGTCAGCAATTACAGACAAGTCTTAAAATACTTAGTCAAGCCCATAACTTTTTCATCTCAACAAAATTTCAACTGAATACCTGCTGTTAGGCCAAGATACAAGATACAGGGCTCAGCTTAAAACTAAGGTTCATTTAAATACCTGTCGGCCAAGATTGCCTAAAATAAATATATATTTATGGCTTGACATTCACCGAATGGCCTAAAGGGTAGCCTATCAAAAGACGCCATTAATAAAAGAAAATAACTGAATTTTGCTGTGAATGCATTTAACATTTTTAAGGTAACTTGGATTAGCGTTCTGGCCATGGTTACATACATTGTTATTTCCACAGTAGCGGTGCGATGGAGAAAATCAAACGCATCAGCAAGCTATTTTAATTGCCATTTTACCTCAGTGATATGTTCCTACAACCAATAGGTGTTAATTAAAATAAATAAAAGATCGTACCCTGACCTGGACCCTTGGGGCGAGGGAGGGCTGCTTAAAAGTGGTTCAGAGGCATATTCCAACAGGAATGCATCCTAACCTAACTTATCCTAAGGCCGTGCCCTGACAAACTTACGAAAATTATGAGTCCTGCAAAAAGTGGAAAGAAGAAAAAAATCTTTGAATAACTGGCAGGTAGTGTTATTTTTGGAGGTTTTAAGACAAACTGAACTACTTTTATTCCACACTAATTTTCGTTCAAGGGTCACACTTGCAGATAAAACTACTGCACTCTGCTCTACATAGCCTGTTCACCATTCCCTTCACTTAACCATAACCAAGGGGTCTGCAACCCAACAGCATCACATTGTAAAAGCTCTCTGTAACATCAGTCTAAGGTGGGGGGTACATATCTTATCCAGAGAACGTACCCAGACAGCCTATGATTCACCATAGCCTAGAAATTTAATACCAAACCGTTTCAGAAAAAAAAAATTTCCACAGCATTTAAAGCTAAGGCTTCAGAAAACAAAAATGAATGACCCACGTAGGTCCGAACCTATGAAATGGTCAGCCTAGGCGGACACAGCCTATTCAATCTTATAACACATCTCTCCTGTTTATTATTATAAAAGCGGAATTTAATTTTTAACCTTTAACCCTAGCGGTTGTGTATGCATAAGAACTTCGATATTACCATAAAAACTGCTTCTTTATAGCATAAACAATAAAATATATTACCAGTAAAATTAGCAGTGGGTTGACACCGTTTCGTCTCGGAAGTTGGTTCCAGTAATGAAAACTGCCTCCCCGACACGTAAGACGTGTAACACTTTTATCTTAGTTTTATCATTTCTTTCAGTTATATAAATATAACCTGAAACAGTAATGGTACCCTAATATTTAATCAATCTAAAACTCCAGTAAATAATGATAGGAAGTATTTAGAATATTTTTAAAACAAGATAAGATCTCATCCAAATTTTCCGAAATATTTCGAATTTTGGCAAAAAAAAAAAAGTCAAACGGTCATTGATATAAAAGCTAGATGTAATTCACATAATCGTACCTTACATTTTAAGAGCAAGCGAAAGCAACAATCATGATCTGATGTAACTGAAAGTGAGACTTTGAAAGTGTTTCTGTTCCCTTGTGACAAAAGCACATCGATTTTAATCTTGATATTGATATGCACCTCCACAACGCAAAATGTTATTGTTTTAGTAAATATATATGATATGATACTGAAATACAACAATTTATCAAGGCCAACGCTTGCATGTTATACATTTTTGGCGAGAGAGAGAGAGAGAGAGAGAGAGAGAGAGAGAGAGAGAGAGAGAGAGAGAGAGCTACCGCTGAATTCGGCTATTTGCTCTTCGGTTTGGTTGTCTAAATAATTTTATTTCCAACTACTGTTGCCTTTGCTGCGTGAGTTGCATTCTTTGATTTTTCAATTTTTCAATGTTTATCACATGGTTAATCAAATAAATGACATTTTATTTCAAGAGGCAGATATTCATCAAAGCACTGTATGAGACTTGTAATGTAATGCAATAACATATGTAAAGGCTCGCGAAGGTGACCTTTGAAAAGTTGGGTCAGCTATTCGCAGGGTCCATTTTGACTACACACAGCATATAAGAAAAGTGCTGAACCGTTCGCATACCACAGGAAGTCGCAGAAACCACCTTGGTGACAAGACACGGGCTGGAAAATGCGTTTTCAGCGAAGAACGTTCTAGAAGCTGAACCAGTTACAAAATCCGGTTTTGAAGGATGCATGTCGATAGTGACGCCTTGAAATACAGAGGCGTGTCTTGCCGAACTTTGACCTCGAATGATGTCATACAAAAGTACGTTCGTTCGTGCGTTACATAATGAATATAATGGGAGGAACCGTTGTTCGAATCGGACTTGTGAGATCCGATTCATGTGTGTCTGAAGATGTGAGTGATTTTTCACATGGAGACTGTCCCAGAGGACTTGTGAAGTCAGTAAGAATTCATATACGTTTTTAGACTTTGTTTTTCAGAACTGTGAACACACGGTAGCTCCTGTGTCAGTGAAATGTGTGTTTCTGCAATTTTTTACATTTTATGATTTTTAATGTGACGTTTATTCTTTCACAGGTATTTCTGTTCCACTCCATTCCTATTCCCTTTTCCTCTCTCCCTCCTACAAGGATGAGAGTGGTATGACATTTGAGATGACCTGTTTTAATTGATTGACCTGTTCATGATTTGACAGATGAGTTATTTTCTGTATTCCCTTAGGTATTTGAGTGTTTATGATTTTGAAGCATTATTTCCTTAGAAGATTTTCTGATAGTTATGTGAAACATTGGATTTCGTTCTTCGTAATTTTTAAGAAGTTATTTTTCGTTGATTTTGTCAATAAAGGGTTTTAGTTTTGTACTTAGTATCTCATTCCAGTAGTCCTTAGATTTTAGTTAGGGAAAGATACAACTGATGAAGTAGCTCACGCTACATGCTATCACACAATGTCTCGGGATAAGCGAGATCAAACCTCTGTTCATAAAACAGAGACTTAAATCAAGTATAGGCTCAGAAATGGCCTTTACACATATAATGATTTATAACAATTTCCAGTGTGAAACATTTCTCAAAAGAAAAATTAGTAAAATTCTTAGGAAGGCACTTATTAGCTTTATCTGTGTTGAAATTTGAAAATCAGGAACTGCACTCCTTAATTTTCTGTCATAAACAGACACTATCAATTTTCTGAACAGAACGAAAGATACTGAAACTTGAACCATCAAAGATAATGCGAAAAATAAATAAATAAATATGTAAATGAAGCCAAAAATAAATATATAAACAAACTGATTAATAAATAAACGCAGAATATCACCGAAGGAAGTATAAAAGACTAATGAGTGAAAGAAAAAAAAACTGGATGAAAAGTTATATTTTTCCAGACGATTTAGCAGACAACCTATGTTAACGTATTCGGGACAAGCAATTTTACTCACGCCTTTAACATCTACCAGTTCCTAGAAACGTCTGGAAATCGACACTTGTTGTTTTGTTGTTTAAGGTTAAGCCAGCCTTGTGCTGGCACAGGCTCTTGCTCCTGGAGCAGCCCGTAACTGGATTTATCTGTCAAAATACAAAGAACAGTGCTTCTGGCTCTAGCAGTGATAGCAGTGAGTCCCAGCCTAGTGTGAGAGGGCTGAGAAGGAAAAGGATGAGAGCTTATGTCTGAGGGAAAGGTAGTGTTAAAAAAAAAAAAAAAAAAAAAAAAAAAAAAAAATATATATATATATATATATATATATATATATATATATATATATATATATATATATATATATATATATATATATATATATATATATGGTGCTAGGACAATTCGGTCCCGGACAATTTGGTCCCGGACAATTCGGTCCCAGACAATTCGGTACTAGGACAATACGGTACCAGGACAATTCGGTACCCGGCTTGTCACTTTTAATCGATTAATTTGGTATTTTCCTTAGTTGTTTACAAAGAATATAAAAAAGTATGTGGCAGACCAGGCTTGTCATTTTTAAACGATTAGTTTGGTTATTTTCTTACTTATTTACAAAGAATATAAAAAAGTGGGTGGCAGACATAAATAAAATGATTTATTTAAACAAAACTTTTTTAGTTTCTTTGTTCCAGACTTTTTACATTTCTTGTCGTTAAAAGTAAGTATATAAAAATAAAATAGTAAAAACCATACATTGTTTGTCGTTAAAAGTATCTATATAAAAATAAAATAGTAAAAGCCATACATTGTTTGCCGTTAAAAGTATCTAATAAAAATAAAATATAAAAACCATACATTTGTCGTTAAACGTATCTATATAAAAGTAAAACAGTAAAAACCATACATTTCTTGCACTTAAAAGTTAAAAAAAAATTTAATCCTCAATATTATGAGCGATTGCTTTAAGGAACTGCATTCTTTCTGCTTGATTATAGCTCTGTACTAGATGAGTGATATGCTTGTCACAATCCCTGTACTTCTTCTTTTTGACTGGTTCATCCCCGTTTCGAAGCTTTTGTAATTTTGTTTTTGCCAAACTCTCTTCACTTTTAAGGGCTTCAATCAATATCCATATGTTTGGATGGATACTGGAAAGACTTGCTGTAAATGTGCTGTGAAAACCTTCCAAATTATTAATTGTACGCGATTCTCCGTTCAAACATCGGTTTAGAACATTCCAAGATTCTATTGACAATTTTGGATCAAGTCTCCTCATTCTGGCACCTCTCCCTCTCACTGGTCCTATATATGAATTTTCAAAATAAGAGACAATAGGTTGCGAGATATCATCATCGTCAACCAATTCATCAAAAGCATCAGCAACCTGATTTACAGGTAAAAAGGCTAGGGCTATAAAACATCTCATTTTATGACTAAATATGTCATCTTCGTGATAACGCACTTTGAAACCTTCAGCTACAATATGTCTGTAAACATTCTGTCCTAAATGAAACAAGCAAAAAGAAATAGTTGTTTCTGGAAACGTATTTGAAATTGCGTTTTGCGCAGCTTTTTCGAAGTCCATTATCATAGCATCTGGCCCCTCGTTATTCACTAATTCTTTCACTTTTTGGAAAAGCCGGTTATACGTATTTTGAGACTTATCAGGTAAGAGGGCAAACAATCTTGGAGCACTGAAGTTTTTAATTTGTATATGCAAGACATAAAGTTGGAAAAATATAACAGGGCAACTCTTAAAAGTTCCATCTCCTGCCCAATTCGCACATTGTCTCAAATCGTGAAGATTAAAATGCGTTTAACATCGTCTATGCCACTGTCATACTGCAAAAAGATAGAGCCATTCTCGATAACACCAAACTCTCGTGGTATTTGAAATCCATTAATTGTTTGTGGGATCGGTGGATGATTAGCCTGATCACCTCTCCATCGTCTCATATTTCGACTAATATGAACTAGTTTCGTCACATCAGCAACTGCGCACTCATTTAAATTTCCTAGTTCTTCTTTTAAAATTGAACGAGAAGGTGTTTGACTTGTGATTGTCCTTTCCCTAATATTTGCAGTAGCAACTTTTGCACTCACTTCAGCTGCAGTTGTGCTATGATTATGATTTCCAATATACTTGAGCGCATGAAAACTAACATGTGAGTGAAGCCGTGCTTTGCAAGACCGCCTTTCACAACGCCAATATATCTTCGTACCATCAGCATTTTCTTTATGTTTTTGGTACACGTAGTTTTCCTTATCGACTAATTTTGTATTTCCCTTTTCCGATCGTATGCACTTGCAAGACTCCATTGTGTGAATGATGGGGTGAAACTAGAATAAAAAATCTAAAGGTACTTTGCAGTAAACTTAGTAAAAAATTTGGAATAAAGAAACTAATAGTCTTTTTTTTATTAACAACTAAGGAATAACCAAACTAATTGTTTATGAATGAATAGTTGGGTAGTTAGTTTATATTATCTATAAATAACTAAGGGAATAACCAAACTAAAAAAAAAAATAATAAAAATGACAAGCCGGGTACCGAATTGTCCTGGTACCGAATTGTCCTAGTACCGAATTGTCCGGGACCAAATTGTCCCGGGGCCAAATTGTCCGGGACCGAATTGTCCGGACACCATGGATTGGATTGTTGCTTTAAACAAGGATTTTTCTAGAAAAGGCCATTTGCTGACCAATGCGGAGGTAAGAAAAAACCGGATCAAACCAGGTGAAACCTTGTCCCTTTCTTTAAATGACAAATATTATGTTACTAACATTAGAAACATCGGGGAATGGGTTATGCCAAAAAGGTCTCATCAGACCAATTCCTTCTGACCTGCTTTTAATTCGGGCTTGCTACCTCACTTCGCTTCTTAATCCTTTAATTGCCCCTCCTCCTTCCACATCCTCACGGATTGACAGCCTTATCAGTCTTACTCTCTAACTGACCGTAATTCCAGGGTCTAGCTTCTCTTGTTAGTTTCTTTACTTTTGTAAACACGCATCGAAGTCTGTGGAATTCCACTGCTAAACAAAAGCAAATTGTATTGTTTAGGAAACAGCAATGAACCCCTTTAAGCGGATCATATATACCGGATGAAACTGTGTGCTAACAAATACACAGGTTTCCTTTTCTTTAACTGATAAATATAAATCTCCTTGCTGTACGTCTACAGTAAGTATTTGCTCAAATAAATAATCATATATATAAATATATATATATATATATATATATATATATATATATATATATATATATATATATATATATATATATATATATATATATATATATATATATATGACATTTTTTATCACACCGTGATTTATATACAGGAATCGGGGATATTCCCGAGGCAGCGTGGATTTGATATTAAGCGACATTTGTAGATTTATGATCATGTGTGTGTATATATATATATATATATATATATATATATATATATATATATATATATATATATATACTATATATATATATATATATATATATATATATATATATATATATACTATATATATATACTATATATATATATATATATATATATATATATATATATATATATATATTTATGTATGTATATGTATATGTATGTATATATATATATATATATATATATATATATATATATATATATATATACGAGTATATATATATATATATATATATATATATATATATATATATATATATATATATGTATATATCTACATATATGTATATATATGTTATATATATATATATATATATATATATATTATATATATATATATATAAATATATATATACATATATATATATATATATATATATATATATATATATATATATATATATATATACTGTATATATTATATATTTGTGTGTGTCGGTTGTAAGTAATAGCCTGAATCTGACAACAATTAATGTAGCAGCGTTGATATTGATGTAGTTAGGTGGGAGAGATTTATTTATTACAGCCAGCAGCGATTTTTCTAATGTGTGTTTACCTCGATCGAACAGCAACAACATCATATCTAAGGAAAATGGAATATATATATTTGTATGTATATATATATATATATATATATATATATATATAAATATATATATATAAATATATATATATATATATATATATATATATATATATATATATATATATATATATATATATATATATATATATATATATATATATATATATATATATATATATATATATATATATATATATATATATATATATATATATATATATATATATATATATATATATATATATATATATATATGCATAGCCTATATATGCAGGGTGCAGCATAAGTAACGCCCTTTTTAATTTTATATCTTATAATGCATATTTTCTTTAGTTAATTTGCTAAATCTTCATTTTTTTCAGATATTTTTTTACAACCATGAGATTAATAAAGGAACAGAGAGTAAAAGCAATTCAATTGTACTATCAAAACAATAAAAATGGTGCTGAAACCGCAAGATTGTTATCAGCTGAATTCAACATCTCAAGGGTGCAAAGCCGAAATATCACAAGCTTGATTAGGAAATTTGAATCCACAGGAAGTGTAAGTGATGCTCAAAGAGCGGCTAGGCCAGTTGCTGCAACAAGCTTAGAAAAATCCAATGAACTACAAGAATCGTTGGTGCGTTCTCCTCAAAAATCCAGTAGGCGTCTTTCTGTAGAGTTAACAATTATTATTTGTACTGAACATTATTAAACCGAATAAGCATTACATTAATTTTGTTAATATATTATATTAATCTATTTACTTGTGGCAATACATTCATGTTCGAAAAAATAGAGGATAATCATAAAGGCTTTAATTTTGTTCCACTTAAACAAAGGGCGTTACTTACGCCGCACCCTGTATATATATATATATATATATATATATATATATATATATATATATATATATATATATATATATATATATATATATATATATATATATATATATATATATATATATATATGTATATATCTACATATATGCATATATATGTTATATATATATATATATATATATATATATATATATATATATATATAAATATATATATACATATATATATATATGCTTATATATATATATATATATATATATATATATATATATATATATATATATATATATATATATATATATATATATATATATATATATATATTATATATGTGTGTGTGTCGGTTGTAAGTAATAGCCTGAATCTGACAACAATTAATGTAGCAGCGTTGATATTGATATAGTTAGGTGGAAGAGATTTATTTATTACAGCCAGCAGCGATTTTTCTAATGTGTGTTTACCTCGATCGAACAGCAACAACATCATATCTAAGGAAAATGGAATATATATATATGTATGTATATATATATATATATATATATATATATATATATATATATATATATATATATATATATATATATATATATATATATATGCATAGCCTATATATGCAGGGTGCAGCATAAGTAACGCCCTTTTTAATTTTATATCTTACAATGCATATTTTCTTTAATTAATTTGCTAAATCTTCATTTTTTCAGATATTTTTTTACAACCATGAGATTAATAAAGGAACAGAGAGTAAAAGCAATTCAATTGTACTATCAAAACAATAAAAATGGTGCTGAAACCGCAAGATTGTTATCAGCTGAATTCAACATCTCAAGGGTGCAAAGCCGAAATATCACAAGCTTGATTAGGAAATTTGAATCCACAGGAAGTGTAAGTGATGCTCAAAGAGCGGCTAGGCCAGTTGCTGCAACAAGCTTAGAAAAATCCAATGAACTACAAGAATCGTTGGTGCGTTCTCCTCAAAAATCCAGTAGGCGTCTTTCTGTAGAGTTAACAATTATTATTTGTACTGAACATTATTAAACCGAATAAGCATTACATTAATTTTGTTAATATATTATATTAATCTATTTACTTGTGGCAATACATTCATGTTCGAAAAAATAGAGGATAATCATAAAGGCTTTAATTTTGTTCCACTTAAACAAAGGGCGTTACTTACGCCGCACCCTGTATATATATATATATATATATATATATATATATATATATATATATATATATATATATATATATATATATATATATATATGTATATATCTACATATATGCATATATATGTTATATATATATATATATATATATATATATATATATATATATATATATATATATATATATATAAATATATATATACATATATATATATATATATATATATATATATATATATATATATATATATATATATATATATATATATATATATATATATTATATATGTGTGTGTGTCGGTTGTAAGTAATAGCCTGAATCTGACAACAATTAATGTAGCAGCGTTGATATTGATATAGTTAGGTGGAAGAGATTTATTTATTACAGCCAGCAGCGATTTTTCTAATGTGTGTTTACCTCGATCGAACAGCAACAACATCATATCTAAGGAAAATGGAATATATATATATGTATGTATATATATATATATATATATATATATATATATATATATATATATATATATATATATATATATATATATATATATATATATGCATAGCCTATATATGCAGGGTGCAGCATAAGTAACGCCCTTTTTAATTTTATATCTTACAATGCATATTTTCTTTAATTAATTTGCTAAATCTTCATTTTTTCAGATATTTTTTTACAACCATGAGATTAATAAAGGAACAGAGAGTAAAAGCAATTCAATTGTACTATCAAAACAATAAAAATGGTGCTGAAACCGCAAGATTGTTGTCAGCTGAATTCAACATCTCAAGGGTGCAAAGCCGAAATATCACAAGCTTGATTAGGAAATTTGAATCCACAGGAAGTGTAAGTGATGCTCAAAGAGCGGCTAGGCCAGTTGCTGCAACAAGCTTAGAAAAATCCAATGAACTACAAGAATCGTTGGTGCGTTCTCCTCAAAAATCCAGTAGGCGTCTTTCTGTAGAGTTAACAATTATTATTTGTACTGAACATTATTAAGCCGAATAAGCATTA
>JANJGK010005033.1:0-5000 GCA_039081455.1 Macrobrachium rosenbergii
AAAGGTATTTATAGATTACAATGTGGTTAATTCTACTTTATGTCTGCGTTGCACGTTTTCATTTTTTATCACAGTTTATATTTCATATAAACAGTACTATCCTCAGTTTTATTTTTAACTTTTTATATTTTATTTTGAATAAAGACCTCTTTAATAATTTCAAAATCTTCCCTATCAGAGTACGACTGAGATGAAGGAACTTTCAACATTTGATAGATTATGATTATTTTAGTAAAATATCATTAAAGTAAATGATAAAGACGACTTACTCCGTTATGCAACGTTTGTAAAGCCCGTTTAATGAATCTATTCTTACGTTCTCTCACAGGAGATGAGTGAAGCCCTACCATTACTCATGATGTGACGGGTTCCCTAAAAATTCAGTATTCCTCAATTAGCCAAAGCACTGACTAGTTGTAGTTCGCAGCTGGGTGGGGGAAGAGGAGAGAGAGAGAGAGAGAGAGAGAGAGAGAGAGAGAGAGAGAGAGAGAGAGAGAGAGAGAGAGAGAGAGAGTAATAATAATAGTAATAATAATAATAATAATAATAATAATAATAATAATAATAATAATAATAATATTAATAATAATAATAATAATAATCCTTTATTTCCAATTGTACATTGGGTATTCTACATAAGTAGCCATATCAGTATAAAACAATTTGAATTTAAATCTTACATAAAACTTGGTATAGGTTAAGAATATCAAAATCAGTAAAAATAGCATTAATATAAGTACCATAGGAAACTATTTGAAACTATGTAAAAGTAGACAATCATAGGTAAAATGAGCTTCAAATAGAAATCTAATAGTCATAAATTATCAATAAACAAGTATATAAAAATACTAAAATTTTCAATAAATAAGTCTTAACAATACAGACTCAGAACCCATTTTGAATTAGGATACCTGAATTTAAAAACTACAATGTAGTGTCAGTTAGTAAAAGATATAAAAATAAGCCTGATTAAAATCTAAGAACAAGGTACTAATAATTAAAAGAACAATTAATACTCTGTTAAAAGTAAACTTCTTAGTTTTGACTTGAAAATAGACACAGGGCCAGCTTTTTTTATTTCACGTGGCTGTTCATTATACAACACTGGACCTCGGATTCTGATTTGCCGTGAGCCAATACTAGTTTTATGTCTTGCAACATACAAATCATCCCTTTGGCGTGTAGTGACATTACTGAATAAAGATACTGGTGGGAAACTGTATAACCAATCTGGAATTTTATTATTCAAAGCTTTATATACCATAGTGCACATGTCAAGAGTATACTGGTCTCTTATTTTCAACCATCCCAATTCCTTTAAATGTGGCGTTACATGTTCAAACTTTCTAACGTTGCCAACAGCCACTCTTGCTGCAAAGTTCTGCAGCTTTTGTACTCTTTGTAACTGTGATTTGTTAGTACATCCCCAAACTTTTAAGCAATATTTTATAAAACTTAAAGCTAGCGACTGGACGACTATCTTGCGAGTACTTGACTCAAGATGATCTTTTACTCTATTTAAGTATATAAGAGTACCCATTACCTTTTTATACATTTCATCTATGTGACAGTCAAAGTTCATGTACCGATCGAAATGAACACCTAAATTTTTCACAGTCATCATTGGCTTAATTATATTTCCATTAAAATTTATCTGTACCTCATCTCCAATATCTGACACATATTGCCTGGATCCAATAATGATACACTGTGTCTTTTTCTCATTTAGAAGTAAACCATTTCTCAAAAAGAAGTCTTTAGCTCTGTTTAGAATGTCTTCTGCCTTACAAATCATGTCGGCTATATCCTTACTGTCACCTTCTATTAGTATTTGCGTGTCATCAGCATATTGAACTATAAAACCGCCAGGTATTGATCTCGCAAGATCATTAACATATACCATGAAAAGTATAGGGCCGAGAATTGATCCCTGAGATACTCCGAATTGAATATTTTTCTTCGATGATACAGTACCATTTAACCTGACGGACTGAAACCTATTCTCAAGGTAGCTCTTAAACCAGCTCTGATCAATATTCACCAACGTACATTTCTCCAATAATATGGCATGATTCACGCTATCAAAAGCCTTAGATAAATCTAGTAATAAAAGTAAGGAAACTTTTTTGTTGTCTATATTTTCATAAATCTTGTCAGATAATTTCAAAAGGGCTGTTTCAGTAGACAATTTTGGTCGGAATCCATGTTGGCTTAAAGAGATTAGTTTATTTTCCTCTAAAAATTCAGTTAACTGATTTGCAATAATTTTTTCAAGTACTTTCGATAGAATAGGTAGCAAGGAAATGGGACGGTAGTTAGAGATATCATCGGCATCCCCGCTTTTGAAAAGCGGAATGACATGGGGAATTTTCCATATGTCTGGATATGAATAAGTAACAATTGATGTATTGATAATTATCGTAAGGTAAAAAGCAATAACATATAAACCATCTCTAATAAAACGTAAACAAATACCGTCAGATCCAAAAGCGTTAGTTTCTTTCAAATCTTTAATGACTAAGATTACTGTGTTACAGTCCACTGGCCTTGGTTTAAAACTATCGACTCTACTGTGAGGGATAATAGGGTCTGTTTCCAAAGACATGCGATTATGCAGTTCTTCCTGTGTTTTTTCAAAGGTCTTTCTCCCCGCTTCTGCAAAGAATTCGTTAAACTCTTCAGCTTTTCGTTGCAAATCATCTTTGGTATCACAATTCAGCTTATTCGTATCGCTGTTTATTCCATTGAAAAGCATATTTTTAGTAATCTTCCACGTAGCAGCCATGTTACCTTTAGCATTATTAAATTCTTGTTTATAGTACTGCTTTCTACTATCATTTAACATCGAGTTTACCTTTTTCTTCAGTTCCTTATGAGTTTCTCTAAGCTGAATATTTTCTCTTTGATTTTTCAGTTTATTTTTCACGTTATCTCTTACCATTATCGTCTCTTTTATAGTATCAGAAATCCAAGGGGCAGGGGGACGAGTTACTTCTCTAGTAACCACAGGTGCGCACATATCTACACAGGATGTGAAAACATTGGTTAAAATTTCTACTTGCTTACCTACGTTATCAGTACTTAAAATTTGATTCAATATGTGAACATTATTCATAAGTAGAGAGCAAAGAGTTTCTTGAGAGTAATTTTTCAAGCACCTAAAAGTTTTAAAAATAGTTTGCCTTTTCGGTTTACGAACGTTCAGCAAAGTTAAAATATTCTCGTGATCTGCTATTGAGCTAGGGGTTACCTCTGATTTTGTTATCATATATTTAGCATTAGTAATGACTAGATCGATAAGGGATGCTGAGGTAGAAGTGATTCGTGTGGGTTTATCTACAATCTGGTCAAATCTTAAGTTTTTAATTAGCTTACCCAGTTTGTTCTCCTTTTTTAACAGATCATCATTAAAATCCCCGTAAATGAAAATAGGCTTATTGCGTAAAATTACTTCCTTAAAAACGTCTGAAATATAGTTAAAAGAGGTAACAGCAGCTTTAGGATGGCGGTACACGCACCCGACAATAATAGAGGGAAATTTTCGATGTTGGACGGAGACCCACTTATCTTCCACTCCCTCCTGTTTTTCGATCCCAAATTTCAGCTCGGTGACTTTCAAATAATTCCTTATAAACAAACATACACCTCCACCTCGACCATGATCCTCACGATATATATTATACTCAGGTATATGAATAAAAGTATCTCTTATATAAGGATACAGCCATGTCTCACTAATACATAAAATATCGATTTTTTGTTCTTCTAGCATTAACTGTATTTCAAGTATATGACCAAGTATTGATTGGGCATTTATATGTACAATTTTTAGAAAATCATTACATTTAGCATTCTCAATGGCACTGCCTTCTTGGCCTATGTCCTAGTAATGGATATTTTTCTGACATTGTTTGCTTTTGTGTCCATATTCATGGCATGAGTAACACCTAACCTTATGGTCGAACCTACAGTCGGATTGGTGGTGATTAAATTCACCACATTTGTAGCACCCATACCCATTTCTTTCGGTATATGAATAATAGTAGTCGTTAACTGCTCTGTTAGTTCTATCATATCCTTGTCTAGCATTTGTACTACCAAAGTGCGCTTGGTCTCTACCATATCCAAGTCTACCTCGATGATAAGTATTATTCCTTGAGTGTTGATAGCTATTTCTATGTAACCTATTTTTATTCCTTCCTTCTACCTCCCGATTTATCATAAGGTTGCTACTTTTACTCTTTACATGATTAATCCTATAGTTATTATTTTTTAGATTACATATATTTGACTTGATTTCTTTCCAATTATAACAGAGAAAGTCGTTTGTGCATATAGATGAAATTGCATCTAGCAACCTAACCGCACCAATTCTATTTAGCAAATCATAGTTTTTATCATCCTGATTTTCATAGCAATTTGTATCTATATCGCCTGTTCCAAGCTTAAAAAACCTTTGTGTCTCAATTAAAACAACACCATTTCTGTCACACCATTCTAGCAATTTACAGTTATATTGATTTATTCTACTATTCAAATCATGTCTTGCTTCTAGAGCTGGAACAAGTTCACAAACCTTTACTGCAATGTCATTATTTTTCTCTTTGAGTTCAGCTACAATGGTGACCAGGTTATCGAGGACTCTTTCCAGCGCTACATTTTCGTCGAGCAGGTCTTGAGTACCACAGTAGATGATGCATTCTTTCGGTGAAATTTCCAGTTTTTCCCTAATCCAGGACTTTAGTAGATCCAGATTTGCTTCGGGGAGGGTTCTGATCATAGCATTATCGTTGAGGTCATTAGAATTTACTTCTTTTAAACAAGAATCTCCAATAAGTAATATATTTCCTTCATTCGAAGTGGATGCCAGAGTTTGACGGGAGCGCGATCTATTCTGTTGCTGAAGGCTCTCTTTTAAGTGTTTGATATTTTCTTCAGCAAAATAAAGTTTAGTTTTAAGCTCCTCTATTTCTTTTTCCTTCTCTGCCAGGGAATTGTTC
>JANJGK010005033.1:10000-52209 GCA_039081455.1 Macrobrachium rosenbergii
GATATAGATACAGATATGCCAACGTGCACTGTCAAGAGTCACTGACAAGGTTATACTTCAAGGTCAAAGGTCACATAAGAATTTATCCGTAAGACATAATTATTATCAAACACGAAAACACCACTACTGAAGACAAATTTACAGTGACGTCAAGGTCACACTTGAGAGGTCAAAGGTCAAACTGAGATTTCTGTTAATTTTTTCTTTTAGTTTGTTGGTTTGTCTGTTTGTTAATTTTTCCATCTTTGTTTGTGGCATTATAACAAGTAGCCGTGTTTGTGTGTTTATCTATTAAAGATAGGACTCTTGATAAAAGAAATTAACAGGATTTTGGGATATAGGAAAGTAACTTTTTCGGGATGTATCGTTCAGCAGTGTTCAGATCCGAGTTTTCCTTGACATGTGTCGAATAAAAAGCTTCAGCATCGTTCACTATTGTCATACCTATTCATGCACAAAATGGAACAAAAGTCTCTCTCTCTCTCTCTCTCTCTCTCTCTCTCTCTCTCTCTCTCTCTCTCTCACATACACAAAAGAATAACAACACAATCCCTCCCCCTCCCCCTGCCCCTTCCAATCCCCATTCCCAATCACTATCATTCCTCCTCCCACTTTGCTGCATTTGACAAAGGAGAACAAAAGAGTATCGGTCGATGACTGTCCTCAAACGGCCATTATTCCGGAGGTCGCAGTCCTCTTGGCCATGAAGGAGGCAGCGAGACTGAGAGAAAAACTGAAAAATTAGAGAAAAAGAGGGTGATCACCTCTGGTGTATACACCAGAGATGACCACCCTCTTCTACAAAGGGAATTACCACTCACGATATAAGGAGGACGAACGGGCCCTGAAAAATATCATCAGGGGCAACGTTGGCCCCACCGCCAGCAGCAAGAAGATCCAACTGGTTATCTTTTACAGGAGCAAGAAGACGTGCAGTCTAGTGATGAAGAACAACCCTGCCCCTCCCCAAGATCCCATGACGAGGACGAATGTCATATACCGATACACGTGCCCTTTCCGAGGAGGCCCCAGAACTTACACGGGTATGACATCCATACGCCTCTCCAAACGGATCTCCTGCCATGCCCGGGAGGGAACCATCTTTAATCGCTGGAAGACTGCCCACAACGAGAGGATCCGCCACAGCGACATTGTCGGACATTTCGAGATTATTGGCAGCGCCCCCGGACCTTCGTCGTCTTCGCATCCTAGAGGCGCTCCACATAGGGAAGGAAAACCCGAGCCTTAGTGTAACTCAGGAGACCTTCCTTCTCCCTACAGCCGTCAGGTCAGGAAAGCCGAGGACACCCAGGCAAGACCCGCATCCCAACATATGAATGAATATTGGTCAATTGCTTGCAACCATTCCAGCGCGAGAAAAACAATTAATTAGACGAATTGAGCGTTTACTATATAAAATGAATGCTGTTGAAACTGCCGTTTTGTTTAACAAAACCTGCATTAAAGAAGGTCTTTTTCCTAATTTTATAATAATATGCTAAAATATTATTAATAACCTTTTGTTTACTTCTTTATTTTTCAGACATAAAAATCCAAATATACAAATTCTCTCTATAATATATAAATATACTGTATATATATATATATATATATATATATATATATATATATATATATATATATATATATATATATATATATATATATATATATATATATATATATATATATATATATATATATATATATATATATAGACGCCTATGAATGAGCAATTCAGAGGGAAGGCAGTTATCAGCCATCTTTCACAGATATCGGCGTAGTCATTCAAGTATTAATCTTTTCCCTTTACTATATTCTATTAGTACTGACACCTCCCATCAACATAACTTTTAAGAAGAAGGGGAAACGGAGGAGGTTGGGGAAGTGGTTGAGGGATGGGAGGATGGGAAGGCCGGGGGGAGAAAGAGGGTGGAGGGGAGGAAAGGGGAGGGGGAGAGAAAGGCCAACATCCTCCATCAACTCCGATGTTTCCTTTGTGGACACACAAATGAATCTCTCTCTCTCTCTCTCTATCCACTTAGAAATGACGAAAGCTATAGAATCTCTGCGGTGCGTCCGATTTCTTTGGGAAACTGCTTTCTTGAGGCAATAGATTTCTTTAGGTAATGAAAGGAAAAAAAAAATGATAGAGCAAAACGAAATGAACAGTTAATGAAAGAAGAATGAACCTCAACGTAAAAAAATAAAAATATTGAAATTTAAAAAAACATAAAAGATACGAAAATAAATTTTAAAAAATGCTTAACAGGTTTGTTGGAGATATTGCCAACGAGAGAATATCAATACCCTCTCTCTATATCAGTGTCAATCGCCCGAAGGATCTCCGTCGAATGAATGTCTCGACGTCGACTCTTCTCGACCTTCTTTGGTAGAAAATTCCCTTTCGGCGACACTCGGAATGGAATATGCAATTTATTCCAAAGGCCAAGCGCTGGGACATATGAGGTCATTCAGCGCTGGAAAGGAAACAGAGTAGGTATGTCTGAAAACCGGAGGAAAACCTCAAAGCAGTTCAAGCACTGTGAAATCATTGTTAGGAGAGGTGCATGCATGCATGGACGGACGGATAGATAGAAGAAAGATGATATGAGTGGAGGTCAAGTAAAAGGAATGAAAGGGGTTGCGGCTAGGGGCCGAAGGGACGCTGCAAAGAACCTTTAATAATGTCTACAGTGCACCCTGTGAGGCTCACTGACGGCACTATCCCCTAAGAAGAGAGAGACACTTGGGCCCTGAGAGATAGTTTCCTCTCTCTCTCTCTCTCTCTCTCTCTCTCTCTTTCTCTCTCTCTCTCTCTCTCTCTCTCTCTCTCTCTCTCTCTCTCTCTCTCTCTCTCTCTCTCTCTCACACACAGAATCCAAAATAGATCATCAGGGAGAACGAGAAATTGAGTAATCGTGTTCAATGGTCAAATATTCAACGTGGAAGCATCGATATTCTTGCCAAACCCACCTAAAGGGAAAGCAGATAACAGAGAAGAGAAGAGAAGAGAAGAGAAGAGAAGAGAAGATAAATCAGATTCCAAAGAGAGGTATACATATACCGGAGACGTCTTAGAAAATGAGATGTATTCCAAAGGAAGCACAGGATAAGCTCTCGAGTCAAATGATGAAAGAAGAAATGGAGATATATTCTAATACCGAGGAAAAACAACCATCTAGCGCAACAACATCTAATCAAAGAACGGAAAAAGAAATGCAAACAAAGATACAACGAACAACAAGTCTCCATCCCAGTTTGCATCTCATATTATGAACTCGACACGTCCTCTGCTTACTACAGCGCAAACTGATATGAATCCGCAGAGAGAGAGAGAGAGAGAGAGAGAGGACGAGAGGAGAGAGAGAGAGAGAGAGGAGAGAGAGAGAGGAGAGAGAGAGAGATTCAAAGTTGTAGCCGAACGACTGAAGAAGCTGGTTCAGAACTTGGGGGAAAAAAACTTCGCAAATTTTTGGACAAGTGTTACTGGCAGCCCCACTCTCTCTCATTTTCATACGACTTCTGAATGCACTACTTCAATCAAAAAGCAGAATTTACCTGGAAAGCAATTTTCTAAGGTGAAATCCTCGTGGAGAACTTCTTTGTGATAACAAGTTCCCCCAAGAAGAATTTACAATGCAGCATTTACATTGCAGAATTTATAATGTGGATACTCGTTTGTGGCCGAAGTCTCCAAAGAAGAACTGACATTGTATAATTTACAATCTACAAAGCTGTATAGAGCTGGGGGTTTTCAAAGAGGAATTTACAATACAGAATTTACAATATTGATACTTGCATGGGGCTAAAGGTTCCAGAGAGGAATTTACAATGTAGAATTTTTAGAGCGGGATTCACAAAAACCTCCAGCGACCGAGTCGGCTACACCCAAATCCATCAACCTTCATCCCAACCAGAGGACTGACTTCATAATTCACTCGACTGAGGCACAACTCCACTTCGGAGTGAACAGATGACACACTCACATGTTGATAAACCAGTTCTTGTTCTCCTTCAATTCTTCCGGAACTTATTTCCCATTTTCAAAAATTCTCGCAGTCAGTATTTCTTCCAAAGTTGATGAAGCGAGCTGTCAGGTTTCAGGAGGAACGGAAAAATAAAGATAAAATTTTCTTTCGTCCAGATCACTCAAACTCACTCGGGCTGTTTTGGGCTCAATAGAAAGAAAGAGAAATTGAAGTTATGAAAAAATAAAAACCGTCAATAAATGAATTAAAAAAAGGTGTATTAAATATTTTTTTATTCTAAGTACTTGTCTCGTCTGTTATTATTATTATTATTATTATTATTATTATTATTATTATTATTATTATTATTATTATTATTATTATTATTATTCAGAAGACGAACCCCATCCATAAGGAACAACCCCACCACAGGGGCCACTGACATGAACTTAAAGCTTCCAAAGAATATTATGAAGGTGTTCATTTGAAAGAAGTAACAGAAGGTAATAGGAAATACAGAAAGAAGAGATCAGTTATTAGAGAAGAAAAAATAATTTAAAGTAATAAATATATAGATAAAACGTAAGTAAATTATTAAAATACAAGAGAACTGTTTTAGAGCAGTAATGCATTGCACCTTCGCTTCAACTTTTGAAGGTCCAAATGTTTGTGTATATGTTGCATTCATATCATGTGTACAGTATATGACCTGTATATTCCATTTAGATGAGAACAAGCAAGACCAATGTGTGTACTTCAAGACAGAATAACGCTGATTGATTTAATGAAAGTTAGGCTGTCAAGAGAACGTAGACAACATTAAATTGCGCCAAGGTTGCGTAATCGAAAAAACAAACAGGCGAACGATACACAAACAATAGCTTTCGTGATTGCAATAACAGAATAATGATGACTATTGGCAGAATAAAAGTTTTCCCTTTCGTAAGCAGAACAGATCTAATTAATATACACAATATAAAAAAGGATAAAAAAAAATCCTTTAAATAGGTTATGAAAACAATCTCCATTTTCCTTTAAAAGAAAAGTCTCTCCTTCTTACCATTATTAAACCCATCTCTCTCTCACTCACTCTCTCTCTCTCTCCCAATCATCAAATACGCCAAAGGAAACCCCTCTCACTTTCCTTCATTGCCAAATTAAGCAGCCTCTCTTTCTCGCTCTCTCTCTCTCTCTCTTCTCTCTCTCTCCTCTCTCTCTCTCTCTCTCTACTCTCTCTCTCTCTCTCTCTCTCTGTAGGAAACAAATTGGACCCCCGCTAACCGCTCCTCCAAGCGAGCGAGTTCCGCTAAATTGTAGCGAACGCAAAGGACATTTACCTATGTAATTTTTGAAAGTGTTACCTCCAGTGCGGGGAGAAAAATGAGAAGAGGGGGGGAACCAAGAGGACGGAGAAAGACGAAGAGGAAGAGGAGCAGACAGAAGAAAAGAAAGAGGAAGGGAACACTACTACCTGGACCGAGGAATGGTCGAAATTTAGGTATGGTGTGTGTCTTAAGAGTAGCCCCAAGAGTGTGGGGAGAATTCTCGGTACGAAAATAGTTTCTGCAGTTCCGTCTACCTGAGTGTAATTGTATCATGTTTGTTTGTTCAAGAAGCTTTTGCAGTCACTGAAGGAATAATGATGCATACATATTATTTGTTAAAGGATATGGTTCTTTTTACGAATTATATATATATATATATATATATATATATATATATATAAATATATATATATATATATATATATATATATATATATATATATATATGTATATATATATATGTATATATATATATATATATATATATGTATATATATATATATATGTATATATATATATATGTATATATATATATATATATACTATATATAATATATATATATATATATATATATATATATATATATATATATATATATATATATAAAGGCCCATAAAACACTATTTGAACGTTGCAACCATATATTTCGGACACTTCCTTCTGTGCCCCTGTTCACTGGAAAAATATGGACAGATGAAATGTTACAAGAGTATATATACAAAGCATATATACTGTAGGTGTGGCATTAAGTCTCCGATGGTATGCAGGTGACCATTTCCTAGAAGGAGAGTAAACTGTTCCATAGTGGTTTTCGGCCCAGAAGGAAGTGCCCGAAATACATGGTTGCAACGTTCAAATAGTGTTTTATGGGCCTTTTTATCTTCATATTATACTGTAGTATTACAGTAAAAGACATTCATATAACAGTATACATACACACACACACACACACACACACACACACACACATATATATATATATATATATATATATATATATATATATATATATATATTATATATATAATATATATATATATATATATGAATGTCTTTTACTGTAATAAATAATCAGTGTGGATTTCTCACCATTTTTGTGACGTAATCATAAATTTCTATTAATTATTATTATTATTATTATTATTATTATTATTATTATTATTATTATTATTATTATTATTATTATTATTAAAGTGCAAAAAATCATTGAGAACAAGAATAAAGTCCATTATCTTGCAAAGAGCAAGCTGCTACAAAATAAAATAAATATTTGTGAAAAAGAACTACAGATAACATTAACCCTCTCTGAATAACAGTAATTAGACAACCTACTTTAAAAGCCAAAATGTTAAAAAAAAAAAAAATTAATATGGCTAAAAAATAAAGCAAACAGAAAACGGGAGAAAAAACACCCCAGGCACTCCATTATTCTATATCTAAGGGGAGACTGTAACAAATGGAGGCGTGGCCCAGAACGAACCTCTGGTTTTTAACAGATTCGTCGTCTTCCGCGGAGTCACCATTGGATGTCCCATACATGACTGCCCATCAGTTCTCCCCTTTCGACACAAACACCTGTTTCTGATCATGAAACAAGGGAAATAATGGCCTCCCCAAAGTGCCTCTGAGCCCCCCTTTTTTTAAATTTTATTTTCCTTCGCAACTTCAGTGTAGAAGGCTTTGGGGGTAACTTAAGTCTTGGTTCTTGTAAAACCGGAAAATTAATATAGATTTAATGGTTACCAGAGAGATCGCATATTAGAATACCTATGCAAATTTTCAAATTCTGTTATTTTCAAATTTCATTCCGATTTTCAATTACTTAGTTTGTTTCAGACCAAATTTAAAGTATTGAAACCTGTTCTCCATACTCGGTATGGGCTCATGGCCACTACAGTCTAAAAAGAAGGGTCAAAAAGTATGTAGGTCTGCCCCACACTTTCCTTTCCTCCTGCATTTCTCTTTCTTTTTTATTCTGTCATCTCACTGACATCAGTCTCTATCCTGTGCAGCTTAAATCCTCACACCATTGGGCTATGGAACGGTCTCTGAGGATGTTGTGCAATTAGAGCCTCAAAAAAAAAGATGCAGAGCATTACAACCCTAAAACAATCCACGGAGGAAACGGAAACACTGGAGTGCTGCAAGCCTTTCGACACTAGTCCTTTACTTAGCAGACTGAAGAAATATAAAAGTATGTTTACAAAGAAAACTCATATAAATGACAGATGGGGATTATAAAGGAAACATATGTACCTGGAATCCAACACAATTGAAGAGTTAGTAGAACTGCCAAAACAGGATTAAATATTTAAGAGGTTTTTACAAAGGATTAGGATCAACCGTTCAGGAGCAGGGACAGGACAATTAAAGGATTATACAGGTTCGTGACTGACCACCTATAAATTTTTAGTACAACACAATAATTCTCTTTTTTTTTGTAAACAATAATAACTATTTGCAAGATGAAAATTTTTACAAATAAAAATTATATTAAACACATACGGACATATAGAAAATATATATCAAGTAGCTAACTTGTAATTAAGTCCAGTGATTTTATCTTTTAGGTCATTCTTGAACATTTTTCTAATACAGGGGTCCAAATAATACATGCCAGGGGTAAGATTAAAATTGCAACTGAAGTAAGCTGGATAATAGCGGACTCCAATAGATTTCTTGAAGAGAAATCTTTCGATCTGGCAATCACTGAACTTTCAGTCTAATTTATCCTGTGAGAGTTTTCCCTTAAATGAATGAATATAGCATTGGATGCTTGTCGAGTTTTGACTGAATACTTATGTTGCTTAATACGTACATCTAAATCTTTGCTAGATTGGCCAATATAAAAAGAGGGGCAATCCAAACATGGAATTTTATATATTATGTTGTTGTTTTCTTTAGGGCTATTTTTTATTAACATTCTTTTGAGTGTGTTATTATAAGAAAAAACGAGGTTTACATTAAAAGGTTTTAACAGTGATTTTGTATTTTCAAAACCACTAAAATAAGGCAAGCTAAGAATGTTCTTAGGGGTTTCTTTCTTCATGTTACTTTTACTATAAAACTTTTTGTGGGCTTTGTTATAACAAATATCTAGTATATGTGAAGGATAACATAAAATCTGTCCATATTTTTTCTTAAGCATTCAATTTCTTTATCCAAATACTGGGGACTGACAATACGCAAGGCTCGTAAAAATAGAGGAAAAAATTGATATTTTGATGTTGAAGTGATGGCCTGAATAAAAAATGGACATAAGTTAAGTTGTTGGTTGGTTTCCTATAAATACTGAATTTACATTGAAATTGTTCTCTATGTATTAAAAACATCTAAGAAAGTTATAAAAAGTTTCAACAGCACAGTGAAAAAAATCCTTAAAGATAAAAAAGAACTAATAGGTCAGTTGTCGGTAAAATTCCCCTCGTTACCTTACTTGTACGGATTAGTAAAAACACACAAAGAAAACAATCCTATGCGGCCTATTATCAGTACTGTTGGCTCAATATCATATAAACTTTCGAAATATATTACCAAAACTCTTGTCTCCGTTACTTGGAACTATCTCAGATTCTCACGTATATAATAGTCTAGATTTAGTTGATAAATTAAACAAAATCACTTTTTGCCCCACTGATAGATTTGTTAGTTTTGATGTTTGTTCTCTTTTTACTAAAGTCCCTATAGATTCTATTTTAGAGTATCTTAGTAATGAATTAATCCATCACGAATTACCTCTACCTGTAAGCCATACCATTTCTCTCACTAGGTTGTGTATTTGTGATTGTAAGTTTATATTCAATGGTGCATTTTGCAACAAATATTTGGTATGGGCAATGGGCAACCCTTTATCCCCACTCCTCTCAAACTTGTACATGGAATTCTTTGAAAAACGATATATACCTAATATCATTTATACTCCTTTAAAGTGGTATAGGTATGTTGACGACATTTTAGCTGTTTTGCCTGCTGGTATTGATGTAAATGATTTACTCTGTAATTTGAATAACCAGGTACCATCCATTATGTTTACGTTAGAATTATAAAAAGACAATTGCCTCCCTTTCTTAGATGTTTTAATACAAAGAGAACCATTTCAATGCAAATTCAGTATTTATAGGAAACCAACCAACAACTTAACTCATGTCCATTTTTATTCAGGCCATCACCTCAACATCAAAATATCAATTTTTTCCTCTATGTTTTTACGAGCCCTTGCGCATTGTCAGTCCCCAGTATCTGGATAAAGAAATTGAATACATAAGAAAAATTTTGACAGATTTATGTTATCCTTCACATATACTAGATATTTGTTATAACAAAGCCCACAAAAAGTTTTATAGTGAAAGTAACATGAAGAAAGAAACCCCTAAGAACATTCTTAGCTTGCCTTATTTTAGTGGTTTTTGAAAACATAAAATCACTGTTAAAACCTCTTAATGTAAACCTCGTTTTTTCTTATAATAACACACTCAAAAGATTTTTTATAAAAAATAGCCCTAAAGAAAACAACAACATAATATATAAAATTCCTTGTTTGGATTGCCCCTCATATTGGCCAATCTAGCAAAGATTTAGATGTACGTATTAACCAACATAAGTATTCAGTCAAAACTCGACAAGCATCCAATGCTATATTCATTCATTTAAGTGAAAACTCTCACAGAATAAATTGGACTGAAAGTTCAGTGATTGCCAGATCGAAAGATTTCTCTTCTAGAAATCTATTGGAGTCCGCTATTATTCCAGCTTACTTCCAGTTGCAATTTTAATCTTACCCCTGGCATGTATTATTTGGACCCTTGTATTAGAAAAATGTTCAAGAATTACCTAAAAGTTAAAATCACTGACTTAATCACAAGTTAGCTACTTGATAAATATTTTCTATATATCCGTATGTTTAATATAATTTTTTATTTGTAAAAATGTTCATCTTGCAAAAAGTTATTATTGTTTAAAAAAAAAAAGAGGAGTATTGTGTTGTACTAAAAATTTTTAGGTGGTCAGTCACGAACCTGTATAATCCTTTAGTTGTCCTGTCCCTGCTCCTGAAAGGTTGATCCTAATCCTTTGTAAAAATCTCTTAAATATTTAACCCTGTTTTGCAGTTCTACTAACTCTTCAATTGTGTTGGATTCCAGGTACATGTTTCCTTTATAAATCCCCATTTGTCATTTATATGAGCTTTCTTTGTAAACATACTTTTATATTTCTTCAGTCTGCTAAGTAAAGGACTAGTGTCGATAGGCCTCGCAGCACTCCAGTGTTCCGTTTCCTTCGTGGATTTTATCTTTATTTATATATTCATCACGTTCCATATTTTCGTGATTCAGTTATACATATATATATATATATATATATATATATATGTATTATATATATATATATATATATATATATATATATATATATATATATATATATATATATATATATATATATATAATATATATATATATATATATTATATACAGTATATATATGTTACACCTACAGATTAAACATTTCTTTCGAAATGCTACGTAACGTGTTTTGCGGTCTATCTTTAGAAGCGTGGTAATTAGCAACCCTCTCTCTCTCTCTCTCTCTCTCTCTCTCCTGCACTCAACCCACATATTCTCTCTCTCTCTCTCAACATAATCCTCAAATGGATGTTCTAAGGAAACACAATCTTTCCTACATAAATAGATTTATTATCAAATAAAACCAACAAGTAATGAATTAACAAAAAAAAAAAAATTTTAAATGCATAGTAAATGAATTATCAAGTCAAAATAGTCTGATTCAAGATTTAACCTTACTCTGGCTGAATGCCTTTCCACTCAAAACTCTCACACATTCCATCTTTAGACATTATACGTCTAGTCTTAAAGTCAACCACATTGAAACACCCACTAACTGCAAAGATTGCAGTGTTCTTTCTCTATCACCACAGCATCACCACAGACATCTGTTGAAAATTAAATAAACAGTAATCTCCCACAAACATGGCACACAAGCATATTACATAATATTGAAAATCTAAAATGCATGGTTAACAAATGTCAAATCAAAACACAATAAAATATAATATTAAAGTGACATAAATGCCTATGTCCAATTCTCCCCCACAAATTCATAAGTGTCTTGGATATGGTAAATTCACTAGTTCACAGTCCACACAAAAAAAAGAGAAGTCTGGGATTTACCTTAACTGCCGGTTTCTAAGAGTTCGGAGCACACAAGGCCACGTCTGGACGATATCGCTCTCGGTTAGATAATAATCAACCAGACCTAACTTTTGGTACAACTAGATACACAATCTCCATTTTTCTAACGCATGAACTTACGTACTTGCATACCAACTAGGCCGGCTACCTCACATACCAGCTTCAATTTTGTGTGTTCTTTCGAGCACAAAACCGCTGAAACAATTGAAACATCTGCTGACCGCAGTGATTCGCATCTGTGTCAACTGTCCCAACTACCACCTTATAGCTTCTCTTCGTTTCATCACACTATAACTGAATATATACAGTAAATCTAAAACGTCTGCCTATGACACACAATTGATTGTGACGTATTTGCGGCTGCGTCATTCATTTTGTAAGTGATCACACGCCCCGAGCGTAATAACATGAAAGAAAACTAGATAAGAGGGACGAAAGAGAACAATTCAAAAAAAAGAAAAACTTGCCTTACGTCTCGTGACTGTTATACAGAAAACGGAGCATTGCGCAACTAGCGAGAATGGGAACTCACCAACTTGAAGGAAAATGGAAGGTGTTAACTCCGTTTGATCTTGCAAGGTCACCATTTCACTTAATTAACTCACAATCGCCATTATTTACACTTATCTGGGTGTTTTCTTAACACCAAACTACTCTGCATATTACTCAGACCTATTTCCACAATTCATGACTCCCAAATACTTAAATAGAAAAAAAAGATTCACCGTATCAACGCGTATTTCTGACATACAGTTGTCTTATCGCGCGAGGATTTAGCACTGAACATGAATGGCATTTGCAGCTCTCGGTTTGCAGTTATCTATCAGCGAGTGCCCCAGGCGTAGTGTTATCAATTAGCCTATTTCTCCTGACTGATTTACCTAACCAACCTATGTAATTCCTATCCCTCTTTCGCTATCTTTTCGTGTCTTTCGCTGCCACCATTTAACCTTTAACCGCTGCCACCAATTTAATCTGTTACACCTACAGATTAAACATTTCTTTCGAAATGCTACGTAACGTGTTTTGCGGTCTATCTTCAGAAGTGTGGTAATTAGCAACCCTCTCTCTCTCTCTCTCTCTCTCTCTCCCTCTCTCTCCTGCACTCAACCCACATATTCTCTCTCTCTCCAACATAATCCTCAAATGGATGTTCTAAGGAAACACAATCTTTCCTACATAAATAGATTTATTATCAAATAAAACCCAGCAAGTAATGAATTAACAAACAAAAAAATTTAAAATGCATAGTAAATGAATTATCAAGTCAAAATAGTCTGATTCAAGATTTAACCTTACTCTGGCTGAATGCCTTTCCACTCAAAACTCTCACACATTCCATCTTTAGACATTATACGTCTAGTCTTAAAGTCAACCACATTGAAACACCCACTAACCGCAAAGATTGCAGTGTTCTTTCTCTATCACCACAGCATCACCACAGACATCTGTCGAAAATTAAATAAACAGTAATCTCCCACAAACACAGTACACAAGCATATGACATAATATTGAAAATCTAAAATGCATGGTTAACAAATGTCAAATCAAACCACAATAAAATATAATATTAAAGTGACATAAATGCCTATGTCCAATTCTCCCCACAGATTCATAAGTGTCTTGGATATGGTAAATTCACTAGTTCACAGTCCACACAAAAAAAAGAGAAGTCTGGATTTACCTTAACTGCCGGTTTCTAAGAGTTCGGAGCACACAAGGCCATGTCTGGACGATATCGCTCTCGGTTAGATAATAATCAACCAGACCTAACTTTTGGTACAACTAGATACACAATCTCCATTTTTCTAACGCACGAACTTACATACTTGCATACCAACTAGGTCGGCTACCTCACATACCAGCTTCAATTTTGTGTGTTCTTTCGAGCCAAAACCGCTGAAACTATTGAAACATCTGCTGACTACAGTGATTCGCATCTGTGTCACCGTCACAACTACCACCTTATAGCTTCTCTTCGTTTCATCACACTATAACTGAATACATACAGTAATTCTAAAACGAAATATGTTTTCCTATACATATATATTAACTTACTTATTAATCTGTTAACTTATTTTTGATTTCTGATCATTTATCTCCTCTTCCTGTATTTCCTATTTACCTTCTCTTACTTCTTTCAAATGAGCACCTTGATATTCTTTGGAAGCCTGAATTTCAAGTCCATGGCCCCTGTGGTGGGCTTGTTCCATATGAATAGGGTTCATCTTCTGAATAATAATAATAATAATAATAATAATAATAATAATAATAATAATAATAATAATAATAATAATAATAATAATAATAATAATAATAATAATAATAATACCTGGCTAATCTCAGCCAATCAAAAGATATTTCAGATAATCAAGATAATAACTGGGTTAAGGGTTCTGGTCATATGTCCCAAAGAGAATCGATGATATAAACAAGCATATAATAAAATAAGGCTAAAAAGAGTCCTTCTTCTCAAGTTTCTGAGCAAAGAGTAAAATGCTCTTTACGAGAAAGAAAGGATTTTCCCCGCTGACGCTCACCTGGCATCAACAACACAGGTAGAAATGCCTGTAATCTCTCTCTCTCTCTCTCTCTCTCTCTCTCTCTCTCTCTCTCTCTCTCTCTCTCTCTCTCTCTCTCTCAAGCTTAGCTTAAAAGTCAACTGTAAACCATCCTGACTTTGCCCCGCAGAAAATCCACTTAGCAATGATTTAAAACTAAAATTTATAAATAAACGCATATGCACACACACACACACACACACACACACACACACACACACACACACACACACACACACACACACATATATATATATATATATATATATATATATATATATATATATATATATATATATATATATATATATATATATATATATATATAAAACAAAATACAATGAAATTCGAAATCTCAAAAACCTGAACTTACACGTCAGACTTCAGCACGTAACCAACCGTTCCAAATCTATGATAAAACTAAAAATTAAACCGAGGGCTATCCCGGGCCTTAGGCCTAAATGACTGTACGAAAGAGGTCAAATATGACCCTTAGGTGTACCTTGAACAAGGCTCAAATTAGCCAAAACAATAAAGATATGCAGAAACCTTTATTCTGTATCTGTCAGAGGCCATGCATATTATTCTCTCGCCTCCACCGAATGCTTTCAGGTTCTAATGATTCCTGATGACGTCACACAGAGCAGTGGCAATATATCGAATGGACAAAGCCTACTACAATGAAGGGAGGGTTACTCTAGGTCACTGCAAGTTGATAATGTACAGTGTTTATAATGAGAAATATTTATAATGATCTTTATCTTATTATCGAATAAGGGTGAATTCACTATAATGAAAGGTGGATTATTTAGAAACACTGTCAGTTCATAATGTTCCTTGCTATAATGAGAAATATTTACAATGATCTTTTTATTATCATCGAATGGGGATAGTTCACTACAATAAAGGGTGAATTATTCTGAAACATTGTCAATTAATAATATTTTTGTTGACAACGAGGAATAATTACAATGATCATAATGTTATAATGGAATGGACAGAGTCCACCAGAAGGAAGGGGAGAGTTATTCTGGAATATTGTAAGTTGATAATATTCATTGTGTTTATAACGAAATATTTATAATTATCTTTATCTAAAGAGGGAGAGTCCACTATAATGAAAGGTGAGTTATTCTTAATCATTGCGAGTTGATAATATTCAGTGCGTTTACAATGAGAAATATTTACAATGATCCTTATCTTATAATCGAATGGGGTTAGCAAACTACAATGAAGGGTAAATTATTCTGAAACAGTGCCAATTTATAATATCCATTCATTGTTTATAATGAAAAATATTTACAATGATCTTTACCTAATAATCGAATGGGTAGAGTCCACTACAATGAAGGGAGGGTTATTCTGGACCATCGTAAGTTGATAATAATCACTGTGCTTAGAATGAAAAATATTTACAAAGATCTTTGTCCCATCACTCTGCTACAAGGCTTTCTACTGTACACTCAAGCTGATCCCAAGTCCCGGTGAGAAGGAAAGAGAAGGGTTATATTATACTACAGCCCTCACTGGTAAAGGAAGAAGCATTTCTGCAACTTGCAACAAGCCTTCGCAGTTTGGTGCAAGCGGAAACCAACAGATCGTTCGGAAAGGTCCACAAAATCAACGAAAAAGTAAAAAAAAAAACTGTGAAATGCCGTCAGATGAAATAAATAAAGTCATCAAAATTTCCTTTAAAAAGTCAGGTTTGGATTACAATAAACCCATGACGTATGACAATAACTGTAATATTTAACCATTCTATCTAATTTAAATCACTTCATCAGAATTAAACTGTAATGCATCATGTTAGAATTACGCGTCATGGAAATTACGTTATGTTATATCAACACTAAACTGAGCTTTATCAATATTTAATTACATCTCGCATAATTACATCACGCGTCAACAAAAGGAGCTAAATTGAAAAACAACGCAACAGATATTTTTCTCTAAGGGGAGAGAGAGAGAGAGAGAGAGAAAGTTCACTAGGCGAGAGAGAAAGAATAAAACAGAAATTCACAATGAGAGGGAGAGAGAAAGCTCACTAGGCGAGAGAGAAAGAATAAAACAGAAATTCACAATGAGAGAGAGAGAGAGAGAGAGAGAGAGAGAGAGAGAGAGAGAGAGAGAGAGAGAGAGAGAGAGAGAACTTACAACCTCTTACGAGACCATCACATCAAACCACCGGCAAAGAAGAAAATAAAAACAATAACAAAAACATGAGCAAACACACCAGCAAAAAAGAAGAGAAAAGAAAAGAAAAGAAAAGGCTAAAAACAAAGTCCTTTACAAATTCACAGCCTCCTCAAGCGAGCAGCCTCCAGGAATTTCAACCAGGGCTTCAACGACCTCCTCATCAGTATTTAGACAGACGAATATGTTTGAAGGAGAGATAAGACAAAATACTTTGTCGAAGATTTTCCGAGAGAGAGAGAGAGAGAGAGAGAGAGAGAGAGAGAGAGAGAGAGAGAGAGAGAGAGAGAGAGAGAGAGAGAGAGAGAGAGAGTGAAAGCTTTTAGGGAAATTACCGGATGGAAGGCATTGTTTCTCAGCATTATTGTCACTGGACTAAAGTCTTGGATGTATTGACTCTTATTTGATAAGGCTTAAAGCAGGTACTTTTATTTTAATAAAAACAATCAGGAAAATCTCAATATAAGTTCCTCATTTAATCATCAGAGAAATCCCGAGATTACACAGTTGGGATTTCTCTACAGTAACTCCCTACCAGAGGAACATGAAACGACTGATATCAAGATATTTCGGTCTCAGCTAAATATAATATTGCTGATCAATAAAATAAATATATGGCTAATTTTTATTTCAGACATGAAAAATGAATGGGAAAAACTAATCAGCTATTAACACAAAAATATCTCAACACTCTCAAGGAAAGAATTGCAGTCTAATTTAAGAAAAGAAAAAAAAAACACTATTTTCATACTAATGACCAGATGAATCTACTTTGTGCATGAGTAACTAACACACGTTCATTCACAGTCAGTCTTAATTGACTTCTAAGAGAACCTAATTTGAATTTAACTTCATTCATATGATTCCTCTGCATTCGACAAAAATCTTCACGAAGACTCATGATATCTTAAACAGGCAACTGAACTATTCTTCACAAAACAAAGAAGCATATAAATATAGACAAACACATACAGCTTCTATGAAAACTACTAATCCGAAATTCCACCAGAACTTTAAAAAAAAGCAAGAAATTCCTCTCCATTACGAACGGAAGAAGAAGAAGAAGAGAAGAAAGAAACTAACCAGCCTGATGGCAGCCTTCGGGTCATTAGTCAATAAACGTAGCGCATCGAAGCCTTTACAGTAGTTGAGAGGAAATACTTTTAATTAATGCTCTCCTGACAACAGGTGTCCCAAACAGAAAGTAAGACATTTTGTTGGCACAACTGAAACAGTTTATGAGAAGCCTTATTATTTTTAAGGTACTTTCCAGTCACTCAGAATTTCAGATTAAACAGCACTTATTCTTACCTACCCATCAATTCTGCTCCTCACTCATATTCATTCTCCCATGAGTATTTCATTAACTCATGCCAATCCCTGGCAAAGAAAACGCAGGAGGGTTGGGCATGCGACTGACGTCCCTTCACCCCTTCAGAAGCTTCGTGTTTGCCGGGTCTTGCAACTTGCCACAGAGGTTTAGTGCAAGCGGCAATGTATCCTGGGGAGGGGCCAGAGTCAAAATGAGAGAAAGAATACGTCAAGCATGGAAATAACAGGAACAAATCATTCACCAAAATATACTTATAAAATCTTCGCTTCGCCCAGACTTTACAGCTAAGAATGAAACCAGTTTTATTCAGAATGGGATATGGAACATAAAACTGAGGCCGAAGGAGAAGCGCTGGGACCTGTGATGATGAGGTCATTCAGCACCGAAAGAAAAATTGAGAGTAAAAAGATTTGAAAGGCGCAACAAGAGGGAAAACCTCAAAGCAGTTGTACTATGAACCAATTGTCAGGAGAAGGTTGAGGAAAGTAAGATGGAAGGAAGAGAATATGAACGGAGGTACAGTAAAAGGAATGAAAGGGGCGGCAGCTAGGGGCCGAAAGGACGCCGCAAAGAACCTTGGGTAATGCCCACAGTGGGAGTAGGACGTGATGAAAGTCAGCTGGGCACCTGTGGGCACAAGAGGAGTTGAAGGATCAGGGCCTACCAGGATGATAACTTTGAAATGGGAAGGTGAAGAGAAGCTGAAGACTGATGAAAGTGAAAGCACAGGAAAGGCAGGTATTTCACAGAGGCCCTTTTGGCTTCATAACAGCATTTGTTAACTTTCAAATGAATCAGTATTTAACTTCGACTTGCAGTCACAACCGATATCTTGAATCAAGTGTTAAAGAAAATTAAGATAGTAACATTCTACAATAAGTGAATGCAACTCTATACAATATGCAGCTTTTCCATAAAGTTATTAAACATAGCAGTTGAATAATAATAATAATAATAATAATAATAATAATAATAATAATAATAATAATAATAATAAAATAATAATATAATAATAAAAATAATAATAATAATAATAATAATAATAATAATAATAATAATAATAATAATAATAATAATAATAATAATAAAATTTCATAGCACTCACTGAATACATGGATGCGCCAACGACAGTTTTGCATATTAACCTTACGCGGTAATCACAGGTAACTGAAAGGTTTTATGTGTGGCTATTTCTGACTGCCGAGAGAGAGAGAGAGAGAGAGAGAGAGAGAGAGAGAGAGAGAGAGAGAGAGAGAGAGACGCCTCTCACGCCGTCAGCAGTTTTAAACAAGGTCACAAGTCTTAAAACGAGTGAGCGTTTCCTCTAAGTGCGTTCTTTAAGTATCTGCACTTGACACTTGACATAGGTAATTATTTATTTAATGTCCCTGTACTTGGGTAGGACACGCATGAAATATAATATACAGGCAGGGTAAGTCCCTTCCCCAAATATAACAAATTCTCATATAAAAATTTAATAAATAAGCATTATAAAGTAGATAACGTCAGATCTGACATATTATTATTATTATTATTATTATTATTATTATTATTATTATTATTATTATTATTATTATTATTATGATCATTATTATTATGATCATTATTATTATTATTATTATTATTATTATTATTATTATTATTATTATTATTATTATTATTATTATTATTATTATTATTATTCAGAAGATGAGCCCTACTCGTATGGAACAAGACCACCACTGACCTGAAATTCCAACTTCCAAAGAATATTAAGGCATTCATTAGGAAGAAGTAACAGAAGGTAAAAGGAAATACAGAAAGAAGGAATCAGTTAGAAAAGAAGAAAAGAGTTAAAGTGATAAATAAATATATAAGAACAAAAATAAATTAATAAAATACAAGATGAACTGTTTTAAGGAAGTGTCACATTATATACATCTTCCCTTGAACTTCTGAAGTTCCATTTACACGACATCCTCTGAAGGGAGGCTGTTCCACAATCCTTCTCTCTCTCTCTCTCTCTCTCTCTCTCTCTCTCTCTCTCTCTCTCTCTCTCTCTCTCCAACAGAACCTTCAAACTAGTGTCAGATGTCTCCCTTCCCCTCAGAATAGTTGAGGAAGAGGGGGAGAGGAAGATTTCTTGGCAGCAAATCTTTCTCTCCCCCCCTTTCCCAACTGACAGCCACTAAATACTTTGATGCTTTCTCTCTCTCTCTCTCTCTCTCTCTCTCTCTCTCTCTCTCTCTCTCTCTCTCTCTCTCTCTCGTTGGATTTCACTAATACTATGATGCTTTCTCTCTCCCTCATTTGTTGGATTTCACTAATACTATGATGCTTTCTCTCTCTCTCATTTGTTGGATTTCAAAGTCCAAATGAACCCAAAGTCAAGTCTTAGAAAGTCTAATGATGTACAAGTCTTAAAAAGCCTACATGATGTTCAAGTCTTAAGAAGACTACATGATCTTCAAATCTTAAAGTCTAAATGATGTGCTTGTTTCAAAAAGCCTAAATCAAAGTCTTAAAAGGTCTAAGTGATGTTCAAGTCTAAGACTAAACTGTATTAAATTCTTAAATAGTCTAATTGGTATTTAAGTCTTAAAATGTCTAAATGATCTTCAATTCTTAAAAGGTCAGAATGATGTTCAAGTCTTAAAAAGTCTTAATTATATTAAAGTCTTCAAAAGTCTAAATGATGGTCAAGTCTAAAAAATTCTAAATATGTTCAAGGGTTAAAGTTTAAATGATGTTCAAGCCTTGAAAAGTCTAAATGATGTTCAAGTCTTGAAAAGTCTAAATGATGTTCAAGTCTTAAAAAGTCTAAATGATGCTCAAGTCTAAAAAATTCTAAATGATTTTCAAAGGTCTTGAAAAGTATAAGTAATGATCAAGTCTTGAAAGGTCTAAATGTTCAAGTCTTGAAAGGTCTAAATGATGTTCAAATCTTGAAAGGTCTAAATAATGTTCAAGTCTTGAAAAGTCTGAATGATTTTCAAGTCTTATATAGTCTAAATGATGTTCAAGACTCGAAAAGCCTTAACGATGTTCAGGTCTTGAACAGTCTAAATGATGTTCAAATCTTGAAAAGTCTAAATTAATGTTCATGTATCCTGCTGGAACATCTGTACAAGGATGAATATTTTAATGTACTGTACTCGACAAGGGACTGAATTTATGAAAAACTCTGTATATATATCTGATGGTCAAATTCTACTGGTTAAGCCGACAGTGCACCACGTGAGGTGCACAGACGGCACAACCACCCTACCAGGTTGCAAGCACCTATGCTCAACTATTAACTGTCCAAACTTAAGAAGGAAAACGTATATTCAGTCAAATCTAACACTAACCTAAAACCTATCAATCAGCAAGAGAGCACTCGTCCTTACAGGCAATTAGCAGCCATTATTAATGAGGCTGAGATTAAACACTAATGGACTGTTTAGACGTCGCCTACTCAGATCCTGTTTAACTGAACACAGTAAAGGACACTAATGCCAGGTAGATCCAAGATAAACATGAATGATGCTTTGTAAACATTCGCGTGAGGGGAAAAATAGCGTTCTACATTATGTCAGTCAATTTTCATTATAATTATTCACAACAAGTATAGTGTGCATTTACAATGCGGAACTATAATTTACAGATGATGGTAAAATTCTTATTAAAGTACATTATACAGCTCAATTTACATTAAAATTATTCATTTATTACAAGCACAGCGTGCACTTACAATGAGGGAACTGTATTTTAAAGAAGCTTGTAATATATAATTCTTATCAATGAGCATTTAAAAGAAAATTAAATTAATTAGAAAGAGAACAGGACCGTGATTTCAAATATTAAGGACTGCTTCAGGAGCAGGAGCCCGTGCTAGATTAAAGCCAGTTTTATTGCATGAAAAGTATTTTGAAATATACATTATGAGTTTTCAGACATACATAAAACTCTTTTACTTTATAAATTGTTATTACGAAGCTAATATTTGCACATTGAAGAGGCACTTAGGATTAAAAAATCTTGTGTTTGCGCTTTTTAAACTCAGAGAGAGAGAGAGAGAGAGAGAGAGAGAGAGAGAGAGAGAGAGAGAGAGAGAGGAGAGAGAAAAAAATGAAAATTCCTCAGACATATTAGAGACAGAGATAGGATTAATGAATTACAAAAGAATAAGGCAATTCCTAGATAAAATGAGAGAGAGAGAGAGAGAGAGAGAGAGAGAGAGAGAGAGAGAGAGAGAGAGAGAGAGAGAGAGATTCTCTCTCTAGCTATCCCTTTCCAACATCATCATTTTAGGCTTTCGCAGTTTTCTATGCTCTCATGTTGAACTTCAAACATCACCTAGGCGTGTGTGAAATTTAAATTAGAAAATAAAGATGAATAATAATAATTTAAAAACGTCAGGTTATCAGCGATATAAAGAAAAATTGTTAGTATTTACTAAAATTAATATGAGTACGCAAATACACAGTGAACAGTATACTTGTTCAAAAATAAAACCAAACTTTACTTCTTCATCAGGTATAAAACAAATCAGGTCTTTGATGTGAACAAAATCATGAACACAGTATAAGGAATACTTGAAAGGATATATCTCAAATACAGCGTATCCTATTCCCAGGAAGACAGTTCTTGTAGGATCTCATCCTTCTTCCAGAGTGAGTCTGGGACGAAGCGTTGCCAATGCTGCCATTGGCATCTGAATTTCCCCTTCAACTGTTCACCCACAACTTTGGACCAACTTAGCTTTCGAGTTACTTTCAAAAGGGCTTTTTTCGAGTGTTCCGTAACAGTAACATTGTCAAGTTTTATATTGAATACTTGACTCTTTCTGGTCCTCTTTCAACTGCGGTTTCGGTATATTTCAATTATACGTCAGGAAATAGAGGCATTTGGTCACAAACCACAATCGTGTGATAGCCATTTTGGCAAAGTGAACGCAGCTTCAAAATCTTAGTGAGGGTTCTCTCTCTCTCTCTCTCTCTCTCTCTCTCTCTCTCTCTCTCTCTCTCTCTCTCAGTGAGAGGAAATGTTCATACTCGTATATTTCAAAACCAGTTATCGTAATGAGAACTTGTTTACAAAGTCTCCGGTCGGTGTATGTTTACAATTGGTCTTTCAGTTGCAAATAGTGACTTCGAAGTTTCCCGTTTTCTAATTTAGCGGTATTAAGTCATTTTCACACCATACATTTCACATACATACATAAATATATATAAATGATTCAATTGCGTATCAGATTATTACACTAGACGTGTAAATTTTACCGCAGAAAACGCCTAAACATTAGCCTCTTAATTTGAAAAATGATTTTCGAAAAGAACCAACAACTGAAATCAGTTGCGATTTCCTACATTCAAATTAATCTGAAAATGCATTCTTGGAAAACAAAGATGAAATTAATTCACTCTCATTTTTCATTTTGGCAACAACATTTTCAGATAAATATAATGGTTTCAGTGTAAAACTAAGTTTTGCATCCATATTCCAATCGGATTGGACGATGTAAGTCCAGAGGTCCACACTAGGCTTATGATTCCTTCAACCAACCAATAGTTAGTTCCACAGTCATCCTCAAACTCACAGTGAATTTTAACAAGACTATGTTACGAAAAATAATGTATTTATATTCAAAATTGGCCACGTAACCAAGTCTAAAATATTAGTACTATATTAAGACATTAATTCCTCTTTGGTTCACTATTTATTCTTCCTTTTAAATAACTGCGTGGTAAGAATTAGTACCATGTCTATTAAATAAAAAAAATAAAGCCCTAATATTCTCAAAATAATTCTAAAAGTATCTCAAATTCGTCCCCAAAAAAGTAAAAAATAAAGTTAAATCCTCATAAAACAGATTTAGCGTTAACAGAAACTTGCAACAAACGTTAGGTGATCGCTCCATGTGTCATAACGTCAAAATGTTTTATGAGAAAGACTAACAACAATTAGAGAGAGAGAGAGAGAGAGAGAGAGAGAGAGAGAGAGAGAGAGAGAGAGAGAGAGAGAGAGAGAGAGAGAGTTAACAGACACAAGCAATCAGGAATTAGTCTAAACGTGCACCATCTTAAGCCTATTAAGTACTGGATTGGTCTCGACGGGATAAAATAATTATTCAGTCCCTCTATTTCTCTCTAATAGACTGTCAAAAATCAGGGCAACACATTTCTCCAACTCCCCTTAACCTGCTTTTCGAGACAAGAGCAGAAACATAATAATAAAACGTAGCCCGTGAATGTAGTGGGATTCAACCCCAGTTGTTAAAGAGTCAAGATACTCCAGGAGGCATTAAGTGAAAGAAAAACGTTCTACAGTAATAACGTTGATGGCACAAATAAGATCCATGTGGACTGGATCGGGCACAATATCAAAAGACATACAACATTATTATTATTATTATTATTATTATTATTATTATTATTATTATTATTATTATTAAATAAAGCTTTACTTTCGTAATTAGTAGCCCAGCCACAAACTCTCGCCAGTGCAGTGGCTAAAGACACTTATAAAAGCAAAGTTGAAAGGAAAAAGACCGTCGTCACGCAAAAATTAGCTTTTATCTTGAACAATAACGGGGAACTAATACTAAATTAAACCTGTTTACAACTTTTAACCTTAACTGAAACGTAAAAAATGTTGAAGGTTGTCAATGGCAAAAACGTGGCGTCTGACAGCAATGTACTCAGCCATTACCATATTCCTGCTAGGCATCTGTTGGTTGACAGTCCAGAGGTCCAAATCAAGCCTATTACACCCTTTAATAATTCAAGTTAAAGGGCAATGATGCCATATGGAAACGTAATCTAACCTAACTAACCAACATAGGTCTAGGCTTGGCTTGGCCCAGGAACGTCGTCAAGCAGAAAACCAATGGATTAATCAACCACTGCAAATAATGGATGTCTACACACATTTCATCTGGATATCAAATTTAATATCTAACGACGAAAATACTGCCCAATTAAACAAACAAACAACAGGTCAACCAATCCTGTCTCTGAAACATAGGCCTAGGCTCGGCTTAGCCAAAGATACGCCAATAACATGACAACCAATGAAAAAATCATACGCAGATTATTCACAAACAAGTAAATGGCTCCCTATGCATATATTACAAATTAAAAGCCTCAAGTCTGGCATGTAACACGAAAGTACAACTGAAATAACTAGAAAGCAAGAGGTTAGCAATCCTGCCTATAATAGGAAACAGGCCTATAATAGGTTTGGCTTAGCCCCGCCCCCCTCATTATACGACATCCACCTCAAAGCCAGTGGACAACCCATTCCCTGATATCAATAAAGGCAAATAAATGATATACAATTTAACTATTAAAATTTAACGTTTTTAACGAGAAAACGTCGCTGAATGAACTGGGTAGATCCTTCCTCCCTTCCTTACCTCTCTCAACGAAGGACCAAACACTGGTTTCACGGAAGCCATGATGACCTCACTTGAAGCACTCGATAACTTTTTACTTCTCTTTTAACGCAGATCAGTTGCAGCTTTCGAATATTCTGAAAACAATTACCGGCAGGAACTACGCTTCCAAGTTCGCTAATTACACACGAAATTATCAAGACGACCGGAAGCACACACACACACACACTACAAGACACTACGAAGAAAGTTGTCGCATCGTACATCTGGCACGTCGCTACTTCCACCCTCCGTTTGGCAAAAGTCAGTCGTTAATTTTTTAAATCATTTACTTTTATAATAACCATTTAAACAATTATGTATATTGTATTATCGGTATTTTATAAATTAATCTTTTCATTCTATTTCTTTTATTTTGTCGAATAAATTCGTCGTTTTATTTATCTGGAGACTTTGTAATTTAACTAACGGCATTTTGGCAATCTTCAATAAAGAAGGTGGATATATTCGTATTTGACCTGTGACTCCATGAATCGCCTCGACCCTTGTGTCCAACCCGTATAATGCTGAATCCTCATCGACCCTTGATTCCATATACGAAGTTTGAAGTCTCTCTCTCCAAGATCATTGACATTTTAGGGACGGAATTATAAGTAGGTCAGTTGCCAAATGTTCCCTCAAGTTAACACCGGAACATAAATTAATAAATTCTACTAGAATTTTGTTAAACTTCGCGCAACTTCTCAAACTTCCAAAGTAAGACAGACAGAGAGAGAGAGAGAGAGAGAGAGAGAGAGAGAGAGAGAGAGAGAGAGAGAGGATTGCCTATCATTATCTATTTCATGTTTGTAGGCCTATCACCACTCAAAAAATTAAAGAAAACACTTATTTAAAAGAAAAGTTTTACCAGCAATTATCTAAGCCACCTCTTTGTTAAAGAACGTCTCGTTAATTTAAGTAACAAATATCAACGATATAATTCAATTTAAAAATTTAGGAGCGTAATAATAAGAACAAAAATGAAACGACCGACCGAAGCATCAACGTCAGGTCACGTGACCTTGATCCTGGAGATCAGGATTCTTCAAAAATGCTTCATAAATAAATAACTAAATAAGAAAATAAGAACAAATCTTCAAAAGATATAACTATAAAAATAGGGTTCTGAGAAAAAAAAAAACCGCAACCCAGTAATTTGCTCAAGCTACATGTAAGTTAAGTATCCTAATGATGGCTTAGTAATTCCTCCAAAAAAAAAAAAAACTGTCAGTGATGAAACTCCAATTTGTTGCAGGAAAAATCTGGTATTTGCTTTTTTAATGTATAAAAACTAAATCAATAAATGAATAAATAGCTTAATAGTCCAACTCACAAATGTCTAGTATCGACAACAAACATGCATAATAATAATAATAATAATAATAATAATAATAATAATAATAATAATAATAATAATAATAATAATGCTTTCGCAAATTATGACAGAAAACCTTCACATACAAAACTGAATACATTTCAATTCCTTTAACAACAAAACAAAAGTATTTGATACGATTTTTCTAAGCCTCTAATATAATATGATTGTGGATCATGGCCGACCTTTCATAAAAAAAATCACCAAACTCAATCTAAAAATTTTGCCGAGAGAGAGAGAGAGAGAGAGAGAGAGAGAGAGAGAGAGAGAGAGAGAGAGAGGTACCAAGTAAATTCTATTTTGGGGACTAAGGTGTTTAACAGGATCACACAATTAATTTCATCGGTTGACGAAAATAAATCATAATAAAACTAAAGGTAGTTATTTTCCACTGAAGGCTCTGGTTACGAAATGAAATTTTTAAAGAGAATAATATTCACGTGAACTAAATAAATTCGTTAGATTTTAACGAAATAACGAGTCACAAAATATTTGAGCTAGTACTCTGTTTAATGAAACCGAGATATTTTTACAGGATTGAAGATTCACTCAAGGTCTAAATCAACGACGCCATTTTGTTGTGCAGTCCACGAAGAAGTCGTCAAGACGAGGTTTGTCTCTGAGGAAACAGAGGACGGAAGACACTCGATGACGTCAGACTTTCCCTCACCTCGAACAAATACAGCAAATGACGTCATCTCTCGTCATACCAGACGAAGAAGAAGAAGGCTCGCATCCAAGCCCTTCAGGTCTGTTGCAAGTTTTACAGACATCCTTACCCTTCCCCCTTTTCTATTAAGAAGAAATGGGTGTCAGCCAAACCCTTTGCCTTCCTCTCAGGGCTCAGAACTTACATTAGAGCATGATGACCCTTATGCCCAGACTATATTCTTGGAACTGAACTTATTCCATGGAATACCTTCTCTTGTTTGAAAACCATTACGCATAAAAGATACGTCAGTCCTTTAGATCATCCTCTCAGACGACATTCCAGTCGACACGAGGCGTTTTTCACCTTCCTCTAAAAGATAAACATCTGACTGACGTGTTTATGTTTATGTGTGTGTGTGAAGATATCTACATTCCTCCCTGCCCGTTGCTTCAAAGGAAACATGATTACAGAGCCTACTAATTATGTACATAAGTAATTGCATACAAACTGGAAGCTGGATTCCAGGATTCCAGGATCCATGAATCCTGGAGCCTTTGACGGCGAAGAAGAACAAACATCAACAGAGACGCAGCGTCAAGCGAAGGATATTTTAATGTTCTTCCATATCACTGCTCCTGCATTCTGAGGACCCTCCTAAATCGGTATAAAACCCAAAGAGTTTATGATTTGATGAAATTTTAGGCTAAAAAGTCAAGCACTGAGGAACACATTCAGCCACTCACCGCTTCAGACACTGAAAAGGGGTTGGAGTGGTTGGACAGCAAGATAAAGAGACCCAGAAAATAGAGAGATGAAGTACAAGGATCTAAAGGCGGAACTGAGAGAAAACCCCACAGTTACATTAAGAAGTAACAGTCTGAGAGGTTGGACAGTAAGACTGACGGAAGGGCCCTAATGAAAATATACTATTGTGAGATTACTAACTGCTGACCAGATTCAGTTTAAACAAAGGTGCTAAGCTTTACTTAGCTTTGTTGAATTAGATCATTTAAGAAGAATATTAACTGAGAAAAGAGGAAAGGGAAGTTTGTCATTGTTAGAAATCTTACATGTAATGATACAAATGCATTTGATACCAAATCATTCATTACAAATTTACAAAAACCTATCAGGACCTCATTCATTTATACAACATTATGTGCAGTCCATCGTCTGACCACGCACATAGAAAGTTCTTTGCGCCTAAAAAAAAAAAAAAAAAAAAACAATAACAGGGGCGATCCGATACAGGAACTTAAATATGACACGTTATAAAGTAGCTAATACTGAGACGATTTCTTAAAAGACCTTATTTCACTCAGCAGCGAAAAACAAACAAACACTTTATAAACATCCACATGGCATCTGCCCCATACATAAAAAATTCTGGTTCAATTCCTCTGCGAAATAGCCCACGAAATCCTCGGTGTCTTTCCTCCGAGGACAAAATAGTGGAAGAAGACGTCGAATAAAGAGGCCGTTGTGGGCCTTTTGGGGCTATTGAGGGCCGCCACGAGGCCTTAGGAGGATCAGGAGGGCAAGGAAGGAGGAAAACAGGAAAACAGGAAGCGATCGTGGAGGAGATTCTTAAGAACTATCAAATAATAGCCGAAATAAGCGTAGATCTACATTGGACGCGCTTTGGAAAGGAGCTATCAGATGAAAGGAACTTACTTCATATTATATTAAGTTTTGTTGCCACTGAGATGAAGGGAAGAGGGTGGGGGAGAGAGAGAAAAGACTGGGCACTTTCATAATGGCCACTATTTCCTAGAAGCCGACAATAGTCTGACTCCGCAGACAGACCCTAGGCCTGGTGGTCTCTGGAGCTAATGTTAAAAAATTTCAGTGAATAACCGCAAGTGGAGAACTAACCATTTGCATGTGATGAATGACAGTATGAAGCGCTGGTTAGGGATGCCACTAAGTCGACGACTTGTATTCAACATGTTTGTAATGTGTATGCAGTAAGTTACAAACATAATATTTATGATATTTCTACTATAGTGTGGAAGTACTCTGAGTCTATGCAAGTCTGTATAAAGCAGTCATTCATCTTCTTCAGGACCCACCTCTTCTTTTCCAAGATAAAACCCTTATTTCCAGGACCCACCCTTTCTTTTCCAGGATCCATACTCTTTTTCCAGGACCCATCTCTTCTTTTCCAGGACCCACTCCTCCTTTTCCAGGACCAACCCTTCCTATTCCAAAGCCCATCCCTCTTTTTCAAGGGCCCACTCTTCCTTTTCCAGGACCAACCCTTCCTATTCCAGGATCCATACCTCCTTTTCCAAGACACACCTCTCACTTTCACGACCCACCCTTCCTTTTCCAGAACCCACCCCTTCTTTTCCAGGACCCACCCCTATTTTTCCAAGACCAACCCCTTCTTTTCCAGGACTCACCTCTCCTTTTCCAGGACCAACCCTTCATTCCCCAAGCCCAACCCCTCTTTTTCCAGGAACTACTACTCCTTTTCCAGATCCCAGCCTTCCTATTCCAGGATCCATACATCCTTTTCCAGGACACACCTCTCACTTTCACGACCCATCCCTCCTTTTCCAGAACCCACCCCTTCTTTTCCAGGACCCACCCCTATTTTTCCAAGACCAACCCCTTCTTTTCCAGGACCAACCCTTCATTCCCCAAGTCCAAACCCTCTTTTTCCAGGAACTACTCCCCCTTTTCCAGGACCCACACCTCCCCAGCCCTCAGAAAACTTGTTTCCTTGGGCAATTCATGACTGTCTCCCAAAATATTGTGGCGTTTTCGTTCCACTTGGAGGCTGAAACCGTCCCTTCCACATGGCTGCTAAATCAGATGGAGCTCCCCTTGGGTGCCTCGTTGCTGCCAGCAACAAAACCCGACCCCTCATCTGAAACTGCTGACAGCATGTCCACCGCCTTCCGTATTGGGTTTTATTGAAACTCCCCCTCCCTTCTCCCTCCCTCCTACCTCCCCCTCCCCTCCCCCTTCGTCTTGAAGCATAAATATTGGGGAATTTGAAGGGATGCCTTGCTCTATAGGATGCTGGATCGCTGGAGACGCCGTCTTTAGCCTAAATATATGAAAATATTGAACTATTTAATGTTTTCTCGATTATAGTCATGACAACTTCTGTCGGATATATAGATGAAAGTTTCAGTGGCAATTATATTCAAGATTTATTTATTTATTTATTTATAATTTTTGTTTTCTGAAAGGTATACAAGCTTACTAAGATTACATATACAGCAGTTTTAGAATGAAATCTTATATTACTCCCTATTCTGTTTTCGGAGAATTTCCTTGTACATATATTAGCATTACCTCCTTAATTATACCCCAGGGGTATTGCAATTCGTCCCTCTGGGCATATCAGAATATTACCTGTTCTCATAAGAACGAGGGATGAAACTAATATATTGCTTAATCTCTGTCTAAAGTATTAACATGAATCAATTTTATACAAGGGGGGGGGGGGAGAGAGAGAGAGAGAGAGAGAGAGAGAGAGAGAGAGAGAGAGAGAGAGAGAGAGAGAGAATTACGTCAATGAATACTAAGGGAGATAACACGTCCTTTTTAATCTGGTGCTATAGACTTACCTTTCCAAGACGAAGGGAAACGCTGATTACATCTTTCCAAGTCATTCGATAAGGAATTATCCAAACACAAAACAAGAGAGAGAGAGAGAGAGAAAACATGCAAATAACATGCTACCATATAATGATTAAAAACTTCGTTAAGCTGACACACTTCAAGAGCTAATGATCCTCTTGATAAAGAGACCTGTCAGTGATGAAGATAAGAGTCTTTTTTTTCACATAAAAAAATAAATAGAAAAAAAGAATAAAAGGGAATGTCGACTCTTGATAGAATGAGGCTTGAAGGGAATGAAGCGACAAGGCTTCAGAATGGAGACTGAGACTTGGGAAGATTGTTATGACATCTGTTACCGGGCAAGGGAGAGGGGAGGAAGTGGGGGGGAGGGAGAGGGGGAAGAGAGGCCCCCTACCTAAAAAGGTGGCCCACAAAGCAAAGGAGCGTCAAGGGAGAAGAGGTTTATAAAACATTGGTTCTTACCATCCATGGAATCAGCGCTTTAGCCAGAAATGATAATCAGCTGTTTAACTAAAAATGACAATCATCTGTTTAATCCAAAATGACAATCAGCTGCTTAAGTAAATGACAATCAGCTGCTTAAGTAAAAATGACAATCAGCTGTTTAACTAAAAACGACAATCAGCTGTTTAACCAAAACTGACAATCAGCTGTGTAAGTAAACCTAAGAATCAGAATCAGTTGTGGAACTAAAAAGATATTTAGCTATTTAAACCAAATATGACAATCTGCTGTTTTATTTAAAATGACAATCAGCAATCAGCCTTTCCTCTCTCTCTCTCTCTCTCTCTCTCTCTCTCTCTCTCTCTCTCTCTCTCTCTCTCTCTCTCTCTCTCTCCTTAGCCCCGTAGCCTGTAGAAAGCGTGTATTTCACAACTGGAGAACCTATGTTCGATTCCTGAACCGGTCGAAGGGGGCGCAGATTGGCGGGTTCCATAAAAATATAATGTGCCGCTGCTGACCTAAGATTGTGAATTATGTACCTAGCTGTTAGACGACTGTTGAGGGTCGCAGTCGAGTTAGAAAGAGAGAGAGAGAAGAGACAGAAAATCAGACGTGAGGTTCACTGCTCTGTCTAAATGTGTACCTCATCGAGAGGGCCTCGATGAGATAGTCTGTCACATTCTGACTTTTCCCTTTCTAGTGAACAATACACAAGAGATATGGAAGGTAGACAAAAGTTGTTTGCTTATGAGGAAAAGGCAATTTTATGGCCCTCATCACAACAAGAGGTAGAGTTATGGAGCAGATAACTTATCTGATGAATAAACTAGTAAACGCCTAATGGCTTGAAAACATTATACTCGAATTAAGTAATAAAAAATAAAACAGCGCAAATTATCTGCCGTCGGGCTGGTATATAAAGAGCATCAATATATATCTAGATCTGATGAATGAATGTTATTATCAATATTCACGAGATCTGTAAATTTTATCCATCTCAATTACCTCTCATTTCGCTCTTTGTGTTCCGGCGCATGCGCAAACGACATGGCGGATTCGAAGAAATTGGGGGAAAATAATCTCGCAAAGTAAAGTGTTGTCACGGTGACAGATTCGACGAACGTAGAGAATAAATGATGGAGTCTGCAGTTTTATTTTCACTTCAAGTCAATAACCAAATCATTTACGTTGAAAAAATGTTTCCCCCTTCTGGAATTTATAACAGAATTTATCGATTTAATTTACTGACAGAATCCTCCCTCTCTCCCTCCTACCGAGTGTTAAGTCTGAATTAATTTACGCCAATAATAAGATTCTGAAGAAGCGTCAGTGAGTTTGACAGTTGTTTCAGTTTTGTGAAGTTTCTGTCGGAAAGAAAGCTCGAAATGAGTAGACGAATAATCTGAGGCTGCTTGAGTCGGAATCTTATTGTAATAAATAAATACAGTAACTGATGGGAAGGGCCAGTGGCCGAAAGGGAGGGGTCGGTTGGGTAGGGGGTAGGGTTTGTATGGCAGGTAATGGAGGGGGGAGAGGGGGTATTATTTATGGTGAGGAGGGGGTGCGTTACATTTGCATCAGAGGGGGGATTATGGGACAGCAAAAGGTGGTTTACTCATATGTTAAGAATACACATAAGAATTATTTTTTTTTTATTTCCTTGTTTATTCAATTTCTTTTTTAAATCTATTGAGCCTCCTGTTTCTATCTATGGACGTTACTTTCAAGATTTAATGTCCGAAAGAAGCAACACTGAGAGGCTTTCCAAAACAACAAGGCCACTTAAACTTAGTTAATAATAATAATAATAATAATAATAATAATAATAATAATAATAATAATAATAATAGTTGACTTTCTTACATTTAAATTATCAAACTATAATCTTTGATATATCAGTCTCATTATAGAAAGCCGAGCAGATCTGCAGAGAGAGAGAGAGAGAGAGAGAGGAGAGAGAGAGATGAGAGAGAGAGAGAGAGAGAGAGAGAGAAAGTATGTCTCTGGCTGGTGGATTCAAAAGGCGAACTCACATAGAGCCAATTTGTCAGCCAAATGCAGCGGCTCTTGCCCCAATCATGTCCCTAGACATAGTGACCAACCCAGTCTCGGGAAGTTTTCGTGATGGCCACAACGAGGACCATCACGTCCTTCTCATTCAACTACTCAACTGGAATAAACGTGGTTGCTTCCACGTTTCCCTGAAGAAAGGATTTACTAGATTTTAAGAGAAGGGGCTTTTAGACAAATATTTTTGGCAGTCCTTTAGACATCAATTTTTCGTGGGTCCTTTACGCTTTTCCCAAGGTCAAGTTCCTCTTTGGACGAGTCGATAGAGTTCTCGGCTAGCACTCTGCTACGCCAGAGTTCGAGTCTCCGGCCGGCTAATGAAGAATCAGAGGAATTTATTTCTGGTGATAGAAATTCATTTCTCGGTATAATGCGGTTCGGATTCCACGATAAGCTGTAGGTCCCGTTGCTAGGTAACCAATTGGTTCTTAGCCACGTAAAATAAGTCTAATCTTGGGGCCAGCCCTTCCCCTCTAGGAGAGCTCTTCTTCAGCTCCTCCTCAGTGGTCTGGTTAAACTAAGGTATACTTAATTTTAACCTCCGGTCACCCAGCCTCCTTCCCCCCCTCCCCCCATTTTCTTGGATACGTATACATGAAAATATTCATAATTCTTCATAACAGATACGTAACGCTATAATAATATTTACTTAATACACACAAACGTTCAAAACCTACATAAATAAAACTACGTATTCATATGTATAACGTTTGCATATATACATATACATACACAAATCTTAGCTGTCAATGAATTGGAAGATCAGTAAAGACAACGATAAACGTTTGCTTCTTTGTATAGTTTCCACAATAAGTATTAAAATAATTTGGTGCTTGCAGTTCAAAGTATGGTATGTGGCTAAGGGAGAGTCTCTCTCTCTCTCCCTCTCTCTCTCTCTCTCTCTCTCTCTCTCATCTCTCTCTCTCTCTCTCTCTCTCTCTCTCTCTCTCTCTCTCTCGTTGACAGTTTCTTATGGAAGGATGATCACTTTCCCCTTTATTCTCTGCCTAAAAAAATTAACGAAATAAATTTGAAAATAGAATTTTTCCAAAGTTTAAAAATCATTCTTCAAAAATCAGGAAAAAGCTTTTCTCTTGTAAAAAAAATTGAGAGAGAGAGAGAGAGAGAGAGAGAGAGAGAGAGAGAGAGAGAGAGAGAGAAAACTGACATCCCTGGTGGATTCAGAAAAGGTTAGCCTAACCTCACGTAGAGCCAATTTGTCACCCCAAATTGTAGAGGTTCTTGACCTAATCTTGTCCCTGTTCATAAAAGTGACCACCCGAGCCTCTAAATGTTTCAAGATGGCCACAACGAGGACCATCGCGCGCTTCTCATTCAACTCAAGTGGGATAAAACTGGCTGCTTTCACTTTTCCCAGAAGAAAGGGATTTAGTAGATCTTAAGAGAGTTTGCTCTAAATATAAATATTTGGGGGGGTTCTCTTGACAATTTTTTGTGGGTCCTGTACGCGTTTCCCAAGGTCACCTCAGGTCACCCAGCCTCACCACCCCCCCCATTTCTCAGAAGGCAATCCAGAAGGCCCTAGTTCCCTAGGGAGGATTTAAGGACGCAAAACTGTATGCCAGACCGGATTTCTCAAAAACTAGAGCTCCTCGGAGAAGCCGTTTTCTTGTACTATAGGTATACTGTTATATGACAATATTCATAATTCATAGTAGATATGTAACCTTATCATAATATTTACTTAACACATATAAATGTTCAGCCCTACATGAATGAAATTGTGTGTTCATATGTATAATACTTGCGTGCCGATCGACACTACAAAGTCTACCCCAAAGCCAAATCAAGTCCTTCAAAAGAAGGCATCGTGCTTACCCCATTCAAATGGGAAAAAAGCACGTTAAAAGAAGAAGAAGAATGTATAATACTTGCGTATATTCATATACATATACAAATCTTGCCTATCAATGGCTTGTAGGATCAGTAAAGACAATAATAAATGCTTGTTTCTTTTTATAGTTTCCACAATAAGTATTACAATAATTTTGTGCTTGCAGTCTCAAAGAATGGTATGTGGCTGAAAAATTCTCTCTCTCTCTCTCTCTCTCTCTCTCATCCTCTCTCTCCTCTTCTCTCTCTCTCTCTCTCTCTCTCTCACTCTCTCGTGGGGCAGTTTCTTAAGTAAGCGCGATCACTTTCCCCTTTATTCTTTGCCTAAAAAGTTAACGAAATAAAATAGACTTTTAAAAGCCGAATTTCCAACGGTTAAAAATCATTCTTCAAAGTTTGTCAAAAAGCTTTTTACTTTCCCTCTTGAAAGAAAAAAATGAAAGAGAGAGAGAGAGAGAGAGAGAGAAGAGAGAGAGAGAGAGAGAGGGGGGGGGGAGATGAAAACCAAAGAGTGAACAGGATAAGAGTGTCACGGTATTGAATCAAGGAAGGGAAGAGTGACTATGTTCAAGTTGACCAATAACGACGTTGAATATATATATATATATTATATATATACTATATATATATATATATATATATATATATATATATATATATATATATATATATATATATATTATATATATATATATATATATTTTTTTTTTTTTTTTTTTTTTTTTTTTTTTTTTTTCTTTCTTTTACGGATTTATCCCTCCCTCATTTAGCCGCCAGTGCATCATTATTCTTGAAACGCAGTTTCTCTTTTCATTTGACTATCAGAGCAGGGGAATATGGCGGGCGACGTAGCGGTGAGCGTATTTTGAACCCGAGAACAGCAGTTAAAGCCAGTTTCCACCAACGTAGGAATCACCTCACCCCACTCACCTTATCTGGGGAAACAATGTAGACCCCCCTTTTCACCCCCATCACGTGATGGGGGAGTAGTTAGGTATTGCGAGCTTAAGGGACATAGTGGGGCTAGCTGACAGGTAGGACCTTAACCTCTAAGCACTTAATCTTAAGGATCTTTCCCCTCCGCTCTTTTTGCTGGCTGTATGACTTTTGCAGGTCGGGGTAGGCCTAAATTTCGACAAAACAAGCCCCATACTCAAGCGCATGCATTCTCGGAGATGGGGTCAGAGGCCTCCGAGATCCAGATTGAGACGCATGTTCTGTGTCCCTTTCCGCTCTACGCTGGGTGAACAACTGTAGATCAGGTTCGTGAATCGCAAGTAGTCAGTAAGCCAACCCTTTCCCTCACCCCTGAAATCCCTTGATTTTTCCATTTCTTTAAAACTTCAATTCCTCTCTCCACTAAAGCCTTTTCCCTTTGTTAAGTCATCCTGCTTCGGCAGCCCGTAACTCGCCCATCACTTGCCTTGAAATCAACGTAAACGATTCAGTGATAAGCATCCCGATATCCCTTCCCCATTGCAAATTAAGGGCAAATTAGTCGAAGAGATATAGGTGTTTGAAGCTTCCCCCCCTTTGTGTGGCAGCAACACGTGTTCATCGTTTCAGAGCCCAATCCACCACGATTTCCAAGATTGTGATTAAGTGCTGTCTCATATTTATCATCCGGGCTTACGTGGTGTTTAGAATTCAAGAACGTGCATTTGTGTAATACTTTTATAGGTAGATTTCATTTCTCTTTCGTGTGGTATTAACTCCCAACCTCTCTTTCAGGGAGTCATCATCTGCTCAGTTGCAAACCTATGTCCCGCTAATTCTGACTGCCATCCAAATTTCACAACCATTCCTGGCCGCAGCCTGATTGCAAGACTCCGTCGCTGGCCCCACAGAAATGATCTTAGTGACGATTTAATGTAATTTTTGACATAACAGAGTCCAGTTGTTATCATGGGGTTGCTGTATCTGCTGCCCTTCATATTTGCATTGCTTATTTGCAAATCACTGCATTATTGATCCCCTGTACATGCTTAATTGGTTGTAGCGTTTACAATTTACATTCTGTTTTGTCTTCTTGCATACTTGCCAGTCTCTGTAAATAAACCCCCTTTTTAATTGTCAAAGAAGTCTGATTCCTAATGGCGACCTTAATTATTTACTTATATAAATCCAGGAAAATCTACGGTGAGTTTCCAGTAGTTTTCTTTTTGTTTATAAACTCGGGCCCTCTTGGTTCTTTGACAGTCAGTTATACTAAATTGTTTCAATTCTCTCCCTAACCAAGGTCCCAGTTTACATATATATATATATATATATATATATATATATATATATATATATATATATATATATATATATATATATATATATATATATATATATATATATATATATGAATGTCTTTTCCTGAAATACCACAGTGTAATATGAATATAAAAAGGCCCATAAAACACTATTTAAACGTTGCAACCATATATTTCGGCCACTTGCTTCTGTGCCCCTGTTCACTGGTAGAATATGGACAGATGAAATGTTACAAGGGTATATATACAAAGCATATATAGGTGTGGCATTAAGTCATTAAATAAATTAATAATAAAGATATATGCACAAATAAATAAAATAAACAAAATAAAATAAAGTAAATAAATACATAAAATAAATAAATGCAATAAATAAAATAAATATAATACAATAAATAAATAAAATAAAATAAAATAAATAAAAAACATGAAAATAAATAAAATACATAAAATAAATATATAAATAAAATACATAAACAAATAAAATGAATATAAAATAAAGTTAAAATAAATAAATAAATAAAATAAATAAATAAAATAAAATAATAAAGTAAATAAATAAGTAAATAAAATAAATAAATAAATAGAATAAATAAATAAAAAATAAAAAAATAAATGAATAAAATCAAATAAATTGATAAAATAAAATATAATAAATAAATAATATATAATAGATAAAATGAAATAAATAAAATAAGTGAAATAAAAATTAAATAAAAAAATAAAACAAATAAATAAATATTAGAATAAATAAAAATAAAAAAGAAATAAAATATAAAATAAAAATAAAAAATAAAAATAAAACATAAAATAAACAAAACAATAAAAATAATAAAATGAATAAAATGAGTATAGAAAATAAATTAAAAAAATAATAAAATAAAAGATAAAAATAAATCAATAAAAAATTAATAAACAAAAAAATTAATTTAAAAAATAAATAAATATCTAAATTAAATAAATAACTAACTAAATAAATAAATAACTAAATAAATACATAACTAACTAAATAAATAACTAAATAAATAAATAAATAAATAAAAAGTGGGTCTCTATTCCAGAGCAGCAGAAATTCCCGAAAATTCCCGTTTGTGAACCCACCCAGAAACCTCATATGGAAAGATTGAGACACTCCCCTCTATGATCTTCGGCCGGCCCCCCCTCCACCTTACCCCTACCCTCTTCAAAACAAATAACACCTAAAGAAAGTCGCAACCAGAGGACCCGCCCCTCCCCCCCTTCAGTATAATTTCTCCAGGGGCCTGGGGACAATTATATTCCCTTTGCCCCAGAATCCTCTGGGACACACGTCCTTCAAAATACCTCCGCGGGTTCTCTTCCAGAGACGAGATTATAACTATATAAGAGATTCCGGTTAGGATCCTTATTCAAAGGATACGTCGTCGAGGGATGCTGAAGGATGTTGAAGGGTCCTGCCGTAGGAATGGAAGCAGAGGATTGAAATCGAGGGACGTCCTGAGTATTCTTCAAGGCTAGAGAGCCGCCTCTGTTTCTTTCCACCAACCTTGACTTTTGAGGTTGGTCAATATTGTCCGGTTGCCTTTCCCGTCGGCGTCTACGAGGTGGCAGTAACAACAACAACTAATAATAATAATAATAATAATAATAATAATAATAATAATAATAATAATAATAATATAATAATAATAATCATGATGATGATGATTGGAATACATAACATCAAATGTTACAAAAATTACAGTTGGTCTGAGAAAGGATGCCAGTTACCTACTTAGGAAAATGAAAATCATTGTATTTTAATAATTTACTTACATTTTCATCTATCTATTTATTCATTTGTTAATTTATTTTTATCTTTTCTAATAAGTGATCTCTTCTTTCTGTATTTCCTCCTATCACCCTCTGCAGCTTCTTCCAAATGAACACCTTCATAATATTCTTTGGAAGCTTCAATTTTAAGTTAACGGCCCCTCTGGTGGGCTTCTTGTTCCATGCGAATAGGGCTCATCATCTTCTGAATAATAATAATAATAATAATAATAATAATAATAATAATAATAATAATAATAATAATAATAATAATAATAATCTGCTAAAATATATTTGTCTTTTGTTTATCTCTATATTTCTCATACACAAACATCCAGGTATAGAGATCTATACATCTATACATCTATAGAAATGAGCAGTTTCTACGGCAGCCATCAGCCATCTTTCGCGAGTATCGGCGTCGTGATTCTAATGTTGATCTTTTCCCTTGCTCTACTTTGCTATCACTCAACCCTCACAACAACAACAACAACAGAAGAAGAAATCGGAAAGTAGGCTACGGAGGTTGAGGAAGTATATAGTTGAGGATTGAGGGAGGGAGGGAGAGTGAGAAGGATGGGGGTGGGGTGGGGTGGAGGGTTGATTTTAGAAGGCGATAACGTGATGGCAGCACATCCTCCATCAACTCTGATTCATTTTCCTTTGTCCATCGTTTTGGGGCCGCATCGAGGCTTGATGAGGAGACGTCTAGACATATAAGTGAATCTCTCTCTCTCTCTCTCTCGTCTCTCTCTCTCTCTCTCTCTCTCTCTCTCTCTCTCTCTCTCTCTCTCCACTTCGAAATGGCGAAAGATACAGACTCACTACGGTGTGTCTGATTTCTTTATGCATGAACGCTCTAAGTTCAAGGTTACAGCCGAGCGACTGAACAAGCTGGTATGAAAAATTTCACGATTTTTTTTTACCAAGGGTTACTCACAGCCTAATATCTCTGATTTTTTTTTTTATTTATAAATGCAATACTTGAATAAAAAGCAGAGCTTACATGTACAGTAATGTTGTAAGGTAAAATCCTCGTGGAGAACTTCTATGGGGTTGCAAGTTCCCCAAGGGGAGCCGAGAATGTAGAATTTACAATATAAGATACTTGTATGGGGCCAGATTTTCCAAAGACGAATTCTCCCCATGGAATTTTCAGTGAGGAATCACAGGAATCTCCAGCGACCGAGTCTGCTACACCCAAACCCAGCAACCTCCATCCCAACCTGAGGACTGCCTTCTCATTCACTCGACTGAGGAGGCACAAACTCCCCTTTGGAGTGAAGGGACGACACAGAGACATTAATAAATCAATTCTTGTTCTCCTCCAACTCTTCCGGAATTGATTTCCCCTTTTCAAAAATTCTCGCATTCATTATTTCTTCGAGAGCTGATCAAGCGGGTTGTCATGTTTCAGAAAAACCGAAAAATAAAAACAAAATTTTCTTTCTTACAGATGGCTCAATTTAGTTATGAAAAATAGATAGTTACTGAATTCATTCATAAAAGGTGTCTACTAAATAAGGTGTATTTTCCTAAATTTGTTGGATTCTAAATACTTGTCTCGTCTGTTATTATTATTATTATTATTATTATTATTATTATTATTATTATTATAATTATTATTATTATTATTATTATTATTATTATTATTCAGAAGATAAACCCCTATTCATATGGAACAAGGCCACCAAAGGGGCCACTGGCTTGAAATTCAAGAAGCTTCCAAAGAATATTAAGGTGCTCATTAGAAAGAAGCAACAGGGGAGAAAGGGAAATACCGAAAGAAGATCAGTATTAGAGGAAAAAAAGGTCTAACAAATGAATATATAAAAAGATAAAAATGTCAGTAAATTATTAAAATGCAAAAGAAATGTTTGAGGGCAGCAATGCGTTGCATCTTCGCTTGAACTTTTGAAGTTCAAAATGTTTGTGTATATGTGGATTACTCTCATGAGTGTATGACCTGTTGATTTAATTTAGACAGGAGCAAGCAAGGCCATGTGTGTCATTCAAGACAGAATAACGCTGATTGATTCATCTATGAAATTTAGGCAGTCAAGAGAACGTAAAGACAACATTAAATTTCACCACGGTTACGGAATCGTATAACTAACAGACAAACGAAACACAAGCAATAACTTTGGTAAACGTAATAACAGTATAACGAAGACTATTAGGGAGGATAAAGTTTTCCATTTCGTAAGTAGAAACAGATCTAATGAATATACACAATATGAAAAGGATAAAAAAGCCTTGAAATAGGTAATGAAAACAATCTCTTTTTTCCTTTAAAAGAAAGTTTCTCTTTCATTCCAACATTAAACCCAGTCTCTCTCTCTCTCTCTCTCTCTCTCTCTCTCTCTCCTCTCTCTCTCTCTCTCTCTCTCTCTCTCTCTCTCTCGCTCTCTCTCTCTCTCTCTCACTAAATATGTCAGATGAAACCCCCTCAACTCTCCTTTCATTCCAACATTACTCTCTCTCTCTCTCGCCTACAAACAAATTGCACTTCCAAGCTAGCGAATTCCGCTAAAGTGTAGCGAACGCGAAGCACATTTTCTTATGTAACTTTTAATTGTTACCTCCAGTACGAGGAGTAAAATGAGCAGAGGGGGGGGGGGGGGCAGCGGGCGGAGGGGAGGGGAAGGAAACAAGAGGACAGAGGAGGAGGAAGAGGAAGAGGAAGGGAAGACGTATACCTGGACCAAGGAATGGCCGAATGTAGGTATGATGTGTGTCTTAAGAGTAGCCCCAGAGTGTGTAAGGAATTCTTCGAACATAAAAGTTTCTGAATTTCTCTGTTTCAGAGAGTATTTAATTCTTAGCTTTTTGTTTCTTTAAGAAGCTTTTTTTTTTTTTTTGTTCCTGAATGAATTAATGATGTATGGTATCATCATTTGTTAAAATATAGGATTACTTTATTTGCGGAGCGTAATTTTTAACATTTTTGTTTATTCAGGAAGCTTTTTTTGTTACTGAATGAATTAATGACTCATGCGTATCATCATTTGCTAAAATACAGGAATCTTTAATTTTCATTTGAGGTTATGTTAACCTCTGCACTTGACATCAATCTGTTTTTCACAAGCCTGGCAGTATGTTGCTAGTAACACTTACCATTATTATTATTATTATTATTATTATTATTATTATTATTATTATTATTATTATTATTA
>JANJGK010005034.1:2500-30000 GCA_039081455.1 Macrobrachium rosenbergii
GAATTTTTTTTTTTATTTTTTACTTTTGGATTTTGTACATATGCACAACCGCTGTCTATGTCTGTCTTTCTGCCCGTCGTCCCTTTTCCCATTTTCTGTCAAGCTTTACGTCATTTCCTACCTGTCTATTAATCTCTGTCTTTTTTTTCAAGCTTTATTCTTTATCCAAATCTCTTATCTTTCTATTCAACATTAGATGTGCTTGTTTTGAGCGTTGCACCTTCAATCATTCATGTCTCCAGCTCATTCTCTTCATATATAAACAAGCAACAAATAATATTATTCTGAACGTTTTTCATTCCATATTTTTTTATATATTCCTCACAACTGTATAAACTTGCATTATCTTTGAAACATGTTTTGTTTTTCTTTCTCTCTTAATTCTTTTTATTAATCTATGTATGGTTGTGAGTTAAAGGACAAAGGAGAGTTAAAAGGGGGGATATGATCCAGGGTCCAGTTGACGGATTTAATCAGCTGTTTGAGAAGGTCACGAATGCTCTCTTGGTAGAGGGAGAGAGAGAGAGAGAGAGAGAGAGAGAGAGAGTGGGGCGGAGAATTCTTTAGCGAATATTTGAAAAATAATTCCGTTGTATACCTCTTTTACAAATGCGTCATTCGCTTACCGTATAACCTTTTATGCCGCTTGATTAATGCATAAATGCCCACACACCCATATTCAAATGTAGGGGGAGAGAGAGAGAGAGAGAGAGAGAGAGAGAGAGAGAGAGAGTAGGAAGGGTGATGCTGGATAATTGAGGCTTTCAATGTCCCTACCGAAAATAGTGTTATAATACTGTATCCCGTACAAGTTGACCTTTTGTACGGCGGAGATTTGGCGTCTTTTTCAAAGAGAATTTTCTTCTGAAAGCGAAATCAGTCTTCCAAATAGCATTTTGTGTCAGCACTTCTCAGCTGTTTTAATGGATAAAATTCAAAGATTTCTTGTTTGTGTTGTGAGGAATAATCGTATACATTATACAGAAATCATAGTAGTTGTACACTATTTTCTGTTACATATATATATATATATATATATATATATATATATATATATATATATATATATATATATATATATATATATATATATATATATATATATATATATATATATATATACCCATCCAATACCGCAGTGGTCCCGTGGCATATACAGTAAATATAAGAAGCGCCCGCAGTTACAGGGAAAGGTGAAGGGGAAGATGGTAGACCCAGAGCTTTCGTCTTTATTTCAAGACCTGATCACAGTAACAGAGAGAAGAAAAAATACAATACTGTAACATTACATTTGTCTGGTAAAAAAAATACATACTTAAACAAGAGTAAAAAGATCAACGATATAATTTCTAGTATTTACAAATTAGGCAATACATCAAACAGCGCACTGTTATGAAGAGTAATTACTCTGTTGTCTTACGAGGGGAAAGGCTCTTTAACTGTTGGTTCTTTAAAAATCTCATTCTTCATAGCATTATCAACTTTATAGAATCCAGGACTAAGGTTCATATTATTAATTTTATCAATAAAACATGATTCTATTATTGGATTTTCCAAAATATCATTAGATTTATACAATGTTGTCGTAGCCTCCCAGTTTATTGCATGGCCTTCGTCTCTCACGTGAGTAAAAATGCCACTAGACTGGTTACCAGTTCGTACATTATAACGATGCTGGGAAATCCTCGTGCAACAAGATTTCCCAGTCTGTCCCGGGTAGGTACACTTTGCCACAGGCAGTACTGTACATGGAATACGATATATACATCTTATGTCACTTTCTTTAGGTTTGTTCTTTATCAAAAAGGTTCTGATACAATTATCGTATTTAAAAACAGCGTTTATGTTAAATTCTCTCAGCAATTTAGGGAGATGACAAAGTTCATTGCAATAAGGTAAACAAAATATTCTCAGTTTAAAACTCCTTCCTAACTGCTGAACCATAAAAACACTTGTTTGCCTTCCTTAATGCATTGCCCAAAAAATAAACCGGGTAACATAACTTTTTACCAATAGCATAAATAGTTAGAATTTCTCCGTCCAAACATTCTGGGTCATATATTTTCAGGGCTCTAAGGAACATACTATTAAATACAGATAATTGAACAGATGAATGATGTTTGGAGAAATGATGTACACATCCATCAATTTGGGCAGGTTTGCGGTAACCTTTAAATTTCAATAAGTTATTAGCTTTAATTATTAATACATCAAGAAAAGCAATACAATTGTTATTTTCTTCTTCTCTTATGAATGTAATGGAAGGCACAAGACTATTTAAACGCTCCAGAAATACCGAAGGGTCTTCATTTAATGGCCAAAGAACTAGAATATCGTCGACATACCTTATCCAGAACAAAGGGTATCTGCATATACTAGGCAATATTCTACTTTCGAAAAATTCCATGTACAAATTCGAAACCACCTGTCATCTACTGTAAAATAGTTGTCCATAATACAAAGCAATAAGTTCGATACATGTGTCAGTATTTAAAGGCAAACGAATATCATCAAGTTTTTCACGCAAAAACACTAATACATCTGACATGGGAACTTTAGCGAACAAAGAGTTCACCTCAAAACTAATGAGTTTAAAATTGGAACCTTTACTCCTCAGCTTTTCAGATAATTCAACATTAATTTTTTATGAGTGAAAACGAAATTGTCCCTACCAGTGGAGATAAAATTGAAGCTAGCCATTTAGACAAACTGTAACACTGTGGTCAGGTCTTGAAATAAAGACGAAAGCTCCTCAGGGTCTACGGTCTTTCCTTTCACCTTTTCCTGCGAGTGCTTCTTTTATATATATATATATATATAATATATATATATATATATATATATATATATATATATATATATATATATATATATATATATATATATATATATATATATATATATATATATATATATATTATATATATATATATAATATATATATATAATATATATATATATATATAATATATTATATATATATATTATATATATATATATATTGCACGTGTGTTGATAATACCTTTGAATAACAATCCACTTCACCCCGTCGTCTTTTGCATATGACGAATGCAAAAAAAAGGTTCCCCCAACTGCATGTCAAAGAATTCAAGGAATTTTCTGGCAGTGTGACGTCACGGTCTGATCTTTTCATTTCCCTCTCAATTTGTTTAATTTTTTTTTAGTTGACGTCAGAGTCTGCGCCTTCCCTCAATATCACTTTTGGTTTTCCACCTTTTTTTATTTTTCCCTTTATTTATTTTCCGTTTTTTTATGTTTGATTTTGTTTTATTTAAGTTTTTATTTCATTTTATGCTCTTAATTAAACTACTTAATTTCCCGCGAGCTCTCTCTCTCTCTCTCCTCTCTCTCTCTCTCTCTCTCTCTCTCTCTCTCTCTCTCTCTCTCGAACAATCTAGACACATACTCGACTCAGTAAGCTTCTTGTAACAGGTTTTAGCAGGTCGCTGATAGAGAGAAATAGACAGAGGAACAAAGAGAAATAGGTGTGTGCGTATGTGTGTATATATATATACACACACACGTATATATATATATATATATATATATATATATGTATATATGTATAATATATACACGTGTATATATATGTATGTATATTTTAACATAAAAATGTAAAGTGCTTCATGAAAACCACAGGAATGACGTCATGATTTGCAGGTCATACAGCATTATATGCTGTATAGAAAATTCGATTACGCCGAAGAAACTTCGGGGCATTTTTTGTTAGTTCTGTATTCTGTTGTGCTCCGACCTTCAATCTTGTAGCATTTCCAAACTTTCTAGTCTAAGACGAACAGAGAATTTATGTTTCGTCGTGTCTTTTTTGAATAACTTTGTTTTTTATTCTGTTTCTTGTTTTCTCATAATGACTACGGAAAAACTTGTAAAAAAAAACCTTATATCTCTGATGGAAATTAAGGCAATGTAGTTTTCAAGATAATAATGAAATCTTGTTCAATATCATATCAGATTAGAAAAAAATACGTTAACGTTTTCCTCATAATTATGATGTTGTACTTCTAGAAGACGAAACACAGCAGCTGTGTTATTATTAGACTAGGGACGCTGTGTTGCCAGCCGTTTCATAGCAACCAGACTGCAGATAGCTCAAATGTTTTCTATGAAATTTACAGTGTGATAGGATATCACAAAGTATCTGGGAATCATACATACATACATACATACCTAGTACATAGGTCTGATATTGATTTTGACTTTGCTCAGCACAGAGTCAGTTCTGGTAGTGTGACATTGCTCCAGAATATATTTAACTCTATTCTGTGTATGAATGCACACACATTCATACTTAAATGCTTACATACACATACACAATATTTCGATTTTTATAGCTGTTGCGAATTGTAGAGTAACTAGTTACAGTATGAATACATGCAAAAAAAAGCACTAATTACGCACAGATGAATGTGTACGTGTTGTGTATAGCCTTTATTTAGAAGAATAACTTCCGTCTGCTATTGGTCACATTCTGAATGAAATTTGCCACAACAATTTCTTGGGCCCGGTCATTCTTCTTGATATAATGAGCAAGGTTTCCTTTTGAATGTTGCTATGTTATGTGGGATGTTGCGCAAGATACAATTCTTTCCTTTCTTTTTTTCATCAAAAGGTGTTCATGCCTCTTGAGTTTGTCCTGTATTTCTTGATGTTTTCTCGTGCTTATTATTTTGTAACCTTTTCTTTATTATATTAATATTTTCTTGTCCTTTTGTGCATCTTGTCCACATGTCTTTTGCTTCTTCTCTTACTCACGCAATGTGAAATTACTCTGAGTACTGAGAACAACATAATTGACTTCTTTTTCCGTATTTATTATTGTTCCTTTATCCACTTATCTATTGCCAGTTTCATTATCTAAATATAAATGAAATTACTAGACGTAATACGGCTGATGAGCATAGCACAATAAGCTCACTTCAATTATACATTCACCTTTTCCCAAACCTGATCCGTAGCATTTATATTGCGGACACCTGGGAAGGTTTACCAGTGCTGAGAGATGCTCTTTCAAATCTAACTCAATAACGTTGGCTGTAATGGTCTCGGCGTGGAAAGCTCCAAGACGCCGAGGATGCTGGCGTTTTGACGCAGTTTGGTAGGGAGTGGGGGTCGGGGAGGGAGAGATTACTTACTAGTATTTGTAAGTTGTAGTGTTTGCTTATTATGGTGAGCCCTTTGCAGTCTCTCTCTCTCTCTCTCTCTCTCTCTCTCTCTCAGCCCTTTGCGCTTCCGGGAGAGGAAATGTCATCTTTTCTTCCGTCTCATGATGAGGGAAGGGACGCGATTAGTCTCAGGGAGAAAGTTAATGAAAGAAAGGAGGATTTATTCGGAGTCTGTATAACGAGGTTGAATGGGGTGTGGTGGGGTTCGGGATTAAAATTCAGGTTGCGAGAGTTTGTTACCTAATCAATGGACCACTTTTGTTTCAATGACGTTCCTTTATTTTTGGTAATAGGTAGGTGATCTCTCTCTCTCTCTCTCTCTCTCTCTCTCTCTCTCTCTCTCTCTCTCTCTCTCTCTCTCTCTCTCTCTAATGATCTATGTTTATAATCAACTCTTTCCTTGAGAATAGATAAAGCTGTGTTAATTATAATTTAGAACATTCATTATAACTCTATTTCTACGAAGATTCATAGCTGCATACGAACATGTACATATACAGCATTTATCTATTACACTATGTATATATTACGAAAAGAATTGCCGCCGACTGAAATGTGAGGCTTTCACGCTTCCAGCATCTATCTCTGATGCACGAGAATTTGCAAAGGAATCCAAAGAGCAGAGAGCCCGCCTCTGTTTAGCTTCGTCGGGAAATCCATTAAAAAATCTAAATGAGGAAAGAAAAAAAAGTTCCCATGAAAAGTTCCCCTATCGCCATTTAACTTGATAAGGTTAACGAAGTTAAAAGTTCTTAACTGATTTACTCACCGCCTTATCTGTATCTCGTTCCCTACCCATCTCCAACCCCACCCTCTCTCTCTCTCTCTCTCTCTCTCTCTCTCTCTCTCTCTCTCTCTCTCTCTCTCTCTCTCTCTCTCTCTCTCTCTCTCTCTGTCTTCCGGGGCAAGCAAGGGAAGGTATCGTGTGGTTGTGTTTCTTAAAATAACCTGTATGCTGCGGTTGACCTACGGAGGGAATTCAGTGCCTGGTTGTTCATTGATTTTTCTGCTCTTCCTTTCACAGCCTATTCATGCTTAGTCTTTGTAAGTGCAAAAAGTCACTAATAATAATAACTGTGATGATAGTAATCGAGAACACGATGCTAGTTGCAAAAGAATTGAAAAATACATAGTATGTAATTGTTATGCAGTGAATAAGTATGAGATTCACTGATCGGATTATGAAAGAGAGAGAGAGAAAGAGAGAGCGAGAGACGATGTTGATAGTTTAAAATGATGAGCCATGGGACCAAGTAAATTGAAGACTAACCATAACAAACCTCCAAGATGTGGGAAAGGAAGGAGGCGCTAGAGGAATCAAAAGGTCAGCAAAATTGACCTGATTTGTCCTTGCCAAAAGTGGGAGTTAAGATTGAACCATTAAGAGTAAAGTAGACGTCCTCAAGGAGGCGGAGTTTTGTTCACCATAGGTCCAGAGTTCATTCTGATCAATTTTTAGCCAGAGTTACTTGAAAACCAAATTGGGTAGGATTGTGTCACTCGCTCCTCTCTTAACATCAAGAAATTTCTAAGTCCAGTGTGGCTGGCCGTGTGAAATAGTTGAGTGTTAGAATAAAACTTATGAAAAACCGTGCCCGGTGAATACTTACCCCCTCTTGAGAAGTAGAAAGTATTAATAGACAATTTCAACCTAACTTACCGAGTCCCCTGCGTTACTATCAAGTGAAAGTCAACAGACAGAAACGGAGTCATTCATATGTGGTGCAACGCAATACCAATAAAAAGTGCACCGCATAAAATAATCAGTGTATTAAGTCATTGCTACTGTGTTTATTTTATCCTTAAAATTTTTCAGAGTTTATAATTATATAGTGAAAACAAAAAATTCTTAATATGGAAGTAAAGAAGATTTTATAAAACTACCTTACAGATGACATAACTTTTTCACACAGGGCAATAAAATAATAATGTTAGTGATGTGATGAAATTCATGACGATCAATACAGTAATATTAGTGATAGTAGTTACAATATATTCGTTTCTCTCTTCTCTGATACATTGTTTATTTTGTTCTCAAAGAATTTGATTTCATTTTTGTTGAATAAAAACTAATCTTCAACATTCTTTTTATGGCAGCAAAACTTATTCGAATAAAATTAATTTACCGGTACTAGCAGTACTTTTCTTTTTCTGAGCGAGTGAAATAAGAGAAGTGAAGGTCATAAATTTCCTCCGTTTCAAGACGATGAAATTTCTGCCCTTATAAATTGCGCGCTCCATTAAGCCCGCTATTTTATTGCCCTCACTTCACGACTTTGGAATTTCGGACTTTCGTTAATTCTGCTTTCTTTTCTTAGCGTCTTCGTTATTATCGATGGTAATATTCTTATATTAATTCCTGTTGTTTTTATTATTTTGATTTTGCCTTCATTATTTGCATGTGGGTTGATATTATGAGCTGATTTGAGTGGTTTATCGTAGCTCTTCAACGGATTCTATATAGAACGTGCTGTATTCCTTATTAGTAGGAAGAAGTATTACAGAATTCCCATTTTTACTGTAGCAAATGCGCCGTATTTCATGTTTTAGTGAACTAATTAATACCCATTGACATCATTGCTGTATTCGAAAATCGCTCAATACAAGCATTAATGCGTCCTACATTAGGCATGCGTGATGAGAAAGTCTCCTCCATATCTCAGCGTTGAGAAATGATCAAGGAATGAGAAGAGGGATGAGAATATTTTCATAAAAACACGTGTCTTAGCACTAACCCCCCCCCCCCCCCCAATTCCACACCGTTTTTATTCGGGCACTTACACGTCAACTCTCAAGCCCCCCTTCCCCCACGCCCCCCCACCTCCTGCTGCCATACATCTTACCTGCCTTTGCTAACAATGTGTTGGCCCTCACATCTTCCCCTCCCCCCCACTCCCCCTCTAACCCTCTTCTACCCAACTCCTCTTCGCCCAACCCACTCCCGCCTTCCCTCAGTATCTTTCCTCCCAGATTATCCGTTTATCTTCTCCCCTGCCACCAGATCTTTTCCCCAATTTCCTGTTTCCCTCTTCTCATCCTGTAGCTGTACCACTTCTCTCTCTCTCTCTCTCTCTCTCTCTCTCTCTCTCTCTCTCTCTCTCTCTCTCTCTCTCTCTCTCTCTCTCCTTCTCGTTTCCTTTTTTCGCTTCCTCCAGCCTCACCTGCGTTTTTCACTCCTTCCCAATCGTCCTTCCTCCTTTCCATTCCTGGTCTTCGAGACTTTCGCGAAAACGTCTGGCCTCAGAAATTGCGACGACCATAAAATGGCAGGAGCTCTCAGGAGGAGGGTCTTTGGGGACTTCTGGAATGATTGCATAGGGCGTTATTTTTAGAATGAAGTGAAGGATGTATTTTTTCTATGTTATTTTGTAGAGAATTGGATAAACACACAAAAAGGTCTGTTCCTTCTCATTTCTTTTCTGCTTTACATTCGCTTTCTATTTTTATGTTAACAATTTCAGTCTTTTTCAGTTCTTTTGTATTATTTAATCCCATATTTAAAATTGTCATTATTCTTTCCTTCTTGTCTGGGCCTAGCACAGCTGATGACGTCAGCTGCCTTAAGCCAGTATAGGCCTTTTATAGATATCATCGAAGTCCTCGCTGCTGGGAGAACGGGCGCTGGTGACTGGTATAATACATGTACTGCACATACGTTACCGGGGTCTAAGCGATGACAGGCAGGGCAGCCGATCGAGACCACAAAGTCTACCCCAAAGCCAAATCAAAGTCCTTCAAAAAAAAAAAAAGAAAAAAAAGAAGGCATCGTGCTTACCCCATACAAATGGGAAAAAAGCACGTTAAAAGAAGAAGAAGAAGAAGAAGAAGAAGAAGAAGAAGAAGAAGAAGAAGAAGAAGAAGAATGTTATTTCTGACTATTAATTAATTTTTCATCACAATTCGTATAATCAGGACTTTACTCTAGCAGTTGCATCTACTCACCTTTATTTGTTACAGTACGCCTCATGAACGAACTTGACTGAAGTTGCTATATATATATACTATCGATAAATATTAATCCTTTGAGATCTTTCTCTCAAGGTTTGCTTTCCTTTGCTCGAGCAAAGTAAAAGTCCCGTCAGCTCTTCCAAGCTGCTTCTCCCAACTTCCCGCCACGCCCTCATTCACAAAAATGCTGCCCTCATTCACAAAAAATGCTTGCCTTCGTTCACAAAAAATGCTTGCCTTCATTCACAAAAATTCTTGCCCTCATTCATAAAAAAATGCTTGCCCAAATTCACGAAAAAATGCTTGCCCTTATTAAAAAAAATGCTTGCCCTCATTCACAAAAATACTTGCCCTCATTCACAAAAAATTCTTGCCCTCATCCACAAAAATGCTTGCCCTCATTCACAAAAAATGCTTGCCCTCATTCACAAAAAATGCTTGCCCTCATTCACAAAAAATGCTTGCCCTCATTCACAAAAATGCTTGCCCTCATTCACAAAAAATGCTTGCCCTCATTCACAAAAAATACTTGCCCTCATTCACAAAAATACTTGCCCTCATCCACAAAAATGCTTGCCCTCATTCACAAAAAATGCTTGCCCTCATCCACAAAAATGCTTGCCCTCATTCACAAAAAATGCTTGCCCTCATTCACAAAAATGCTCGCCCTCATCCACAAAAATGCTTGCCCTCATTCACAAAAAATGCTTGCTCTCATCCACAAAAATGCTTGCCCTCATTCGCAAAAAATGCTTGCCCTCATTCACAAAAAATGCTTGCTCTCATCCACAAAAATGCTTGCCCTCATTCGCAAAAAATGCTTGCCGTCATTCACAAAAAATGCTTGCTCTCATCCACAAAAATGCTTGCCGTCATTCACAAAAATGCTCGCCCTCATCCACAAAAATGCTTGCCCTCATTCACAAAAATGCTTGCCCTCATTCACAAAAAATGCTTGCCCTCATTCACAAAAAATACTTGCCCTCATTCACAAAAATACTTGCCCTCATCCACAAAAATGCTTGCCCTCATTCACAAAAAATGCTTGCCCTCATCCACAAAAATGCTTGCCCTCATTCACAAAAAATGCTTGCCCTCATTCACAAAAATGCTCGCCCTCATCCACAAAAATGCTTGCCCTCATTCACAAAAAATGCTTGCTCTCATCCACAAAAATGCTTGCCGTCATTCACAAAAAATGCTTGCTCTCATCCACAAAAATGCTTGCCCTCATTCACAAAAATGCTCGCCCTCATCCACAAAAATGCTTGCCGTCATTCACAAAAAATGCTTGCTCTCATCCACAAAAATGCTTGCCCTCATTCGCAAAAAATGCTTGCCCTCATTCACAAAAAATACTTGCCCTCATTCACAAAAATGCTTGTCCTCATTCACATAAAATGCTTGCCCTCATTCACAATAATGCTTGCCCTCATTCACAAAAATGCTTGCCCTCATTCACAAAAAAGCTTGCCCTCATTCACATAAAAAATGCTTGCCTCATTCACAAAAATGCTTTCCGTCATTCACAAAAAAATGCTTGCCCTCATTCACAAAAATGCTTGCCCTCATTCACAAAAAATGCTTGCACTCATTCACAAAAATGCTTGCCCTCATTCACAAAAATGCTTGCCCTCGTTCACAAAAATGCTTGCCCTCATTCACAAAAAAGGCTTGCCCTCATTCACAAAACTGCTTGCCATCATTTACAAAAAAGCTTGCCCTCATTCACAAAAAATGCTTGCCGTCATTCACAAAAATGCTTGCCCTCATTCACAAAAAGTGCTTGCCCTCATTCACAAAAAATGCTTGCTGAAACAACCGTACGCGGAATAAGCAAGGCCACGTATACAAATGTGAAAGATTAAAAAGTGTACACTGGTTTTGTTATGTGTCCATTACTGTTACAGTATGAGTTTAGTATTGTTAGTATGAGTATCATTGCATCTTCGTGTATGAATAGTTGTAATACCGAGAACCGGTAAAATGAATAACCACACTTTGGAACCTTCCATTTGCAACGTCCAAATCTCCACGAGACAACGCCCACATAAGTGCTGCTGCTGTTAAACAGCAACTCTCTGAAGCCCGCGAACGACCTTCACAGCAGTGCCACGCACTTTACAGCGACCCCTCATTCGAGATGAAGAACGCCTTAAAGGGCCTTCATGAAAGCGAAATAGGCTTAATGGCCGAGTGGCTTCAAGCCTAGTAATGGTTCCCGTTAATCTCTCGGGATTCTTGGGACGTTTTGGTACATGACGGAGCGAAATGGAATCATTCGGAGGTTTCTGGGGCGCGGTGGGTAGAGGAGCCCTGGGTTAAATGGCATTTGTGGGCAATTGAGGGCTTTCCGTTGGTCGCTACCGCTTGGGTGAAGGATCAGAGGAGCTCAGGAAGTTGGAATATTGTTCTTTCTTAGAGACGAAATTTGTAATGGAGATATTAAATACACGAACTTTAATTTATTGAAACTTGTGAATATTTTCTTACTTCTAGCTTTAAAATAATATATTTAAACTAATATACAGAATCTTACTTCTGGCTTTTAAATATTGAGCTACTTCCCAAAATATGAGTAATATACTGTATATCATATTTCAAAAAGTATTGTTATTCAGTTTTGGCTGATTAACCTACTCTTCATCTCCATTACACTTGTTTATTATAATATGTGATATTTCGTTCTGAGTATTTCTTACTATTACATGTCTATTACATACGTTTAACGGGACATGAAAGCATGGTGTCTCTTTACCTAGCACGTAATTTAATAGTAAGATTGATATAAGTGGATGATATATATAAAAATGATATGTTATCTTGTATTGTAAATGCTGATAGTTATTTTTAATTGTATTAGGGGAAAATTTATTTTTGTCCTGGAATATATAGGTTACTCATTTTTGCAAGATGAAAAGTAAATCCGCCATTTCTTTGTTGTTCGAAAGGTTTAAGAAAATGAGTTTGTTTTCTCGAATACATTAAAGGCCTTTTTATTTATGACAGTAGTAAGAACACGGGAAAAATTATGATATTTCATTTTGCCGGTGAAATGAACAAGGACAAAATGAATTCGAAAGCCGTCGCACACAGGAGTTTCTATAAGGAAGTCAAGAAAAAGTGTACATTCCATCTTTTGTTCACATGCAGCGTTTTATCTCATGCTTAAACATCTCAGCCAGTCGTCGAGTCTATTTAACTTCACGAGTAATCTTAAAGTGAAGAGGCGACAAAAAACTGACAAAAAGAGAAAAGTCCCCAAACGCCTTTTAACTCGATAAGGTGAAACAAGTTAAAGTTTTTAATTAATGCACTTGCACGGTCTTATCTGAGCCTTTCCACCTCGTTTACTCTCTCTCTCTCTCTCTCTCTCTCTCTCTCTCTCTCTCAATGTGTGTGTGGGTGTGCGTGTATTTTGACCTGTTTTCTTCAAGAGTATTCATGTCTTTTGATGAAATATATCCTTAAATAAAATCGAAAAACATCGCTGGAAGTGTTCGCCGAGAAATATTTTTCGCGTTTGTGTGTGTGCGTGCGCGTGTGTGTGTGTGCGCGCGTGTTGTTACCTGTGTATGATTGTACGGATAGCTACCTTAATTTTGTCTAAACATCAATGACTAAATATGACAAGGTATTTTCTTATGTAACAGTAAATGCGAGAAACGGATCCGCAATATCCATCCATTTGTTTCGTAGATCTACAGCGCTGTTATGGAACCCTTAATATTTCTGCCACATTGCGTTATCTACAAATTAAGAAATTTATGTCAATTGCATACGCATATGACGCGTAACTTTATGTACATATTTGTTATGGATTTTTATTTATTATTTTTTTTCTTCGCCATTAATTTGATCTTATTCGGTGATGGATGGGGTTTCTCTTGTGCCGTCGAGGAGTAATCAAATACTTTTCTGTACATAATGCAAGAGCTTTTAATATATTTATCAAATATTTGAGCTTCATAATTTATATTTATTATTATTATTATTAGTAGGGGCAACATTAGTTGACGTATATGGAGAGTCAGGAGTGAGATTAGATAATAGGTTGTTTATTGTTGATTTTTTTCATTTTATATTTTTAAAAGGATATGTGTCGCTTATATAAAAAAAATTTCAGAATTGGAAACTTTAGAATTGTCGAAAACTCATTTTATTCAGTTTATTTGATAGTTTGTTTGGGGTTACATTCAAACTCGATATGTTAAGATGCCATATTCTGATTGTTTGTTTATTAAACAAATTGACAATGATTTAGTTCTTTGAAGAAGGAAGACAGTGTAAATATGAACTTGAACGAACGGAACCTATCAAGTTGCAATCATTTCCCTTCGGCGGTCATTCATTATGCCTTATAAAGTATTGCAAGTCTCCTTAATATATTCCACCTGCTATTAGGCTAATGACCGTTTGCATTGCGAATGTCAGGAAGTCGTCACCTACTCACATTAAGCCTTAATCACTGAACTTGCATCTGCTTCATCGTTGCCTGAGTCTGTCCTTTCGCTTCAACGGCAGGACCTCTACTGACCTTCTGATATCAGTGACTACTGACTAATTGCTTTATATTATACAGGCATTTACGAAGCAGACTAATTGCGTTTTATTAAGGAGATGTGTATGAAGCAGACTAATTGAATTTTATTAAGATGTGTACGAAGCAGACTAATTGCGTTTTATTAAGGAGATGTGTATGAAGCAGACTAATTGAATTTTATTAAGATGTGTACGAAGCAGACTAATTGCGTTTTATTAAGGAGATGTGTATGAAGCAGACTAATTGAATTTTATTAAGATGTGTACGAAGCAGACTAATTGCGTTTTATTAAGATGTGTACGAAGCAGACTAATTGAATTTATTAAGGAGATGTGGACGAAGCAGACTAAATTGACTTTTATTAATATGTGTACGAAGCAGACTAAATTGACTGTTATTAAGGAGATGTGTACGAAGCAGACTAATTGACTTTTATTAAGGAGATGTGTACGAAGCAGACTAATTGAATTTATTAAGGAGATGTGGACGAAGCAGACTAAATTGACTTTTATTAATATGTGTACGAAGCAGACTAAATTGACTGTTATTAAAGAGATGTGTACGAAGCAGACGAATTGAGTTTTATTAAGGAGATGTGTACGAAGCAGACTAAATTGATTTTTATTAATATGTGTACGAAGCAGACTAAATTGACTGTTATTAAAGAGATGTGTACGAAGCAGACTAATTGCTTTTTATTAAGGAGATGTGTACGAAGCGGACTAAATTGACTTTTATTAATATGTGTACGAAGCAGACTAAATTGACTGTTATTAAAGAGATGTGTACAAAGCAGACTAATCGGCTTTTATTAAGGAGATGTGTACGAAGCAGACTAATTGGCTTTTATTAAGGAGGTGTGTACGAAGCAGACTAATTGACTTTTATTAAGGAGATGTGTACAAAGCAGACGAATTGGCTTTTATTAAGGAGGTGTGTACGAAGCAGACTAATTGGCTTTTATTAAGGAGGTGTGTACGAAGCAGACTAATTGGCTTTTATTAAGGAGGTGTGTACGAAGCAGACTAATCGGCTTTTATTAAGGAGGTGTGTACGAAGCAGACTAATCGGCTTTTATTAAGGAGGTGTGTACGAAGCAGACTAATTGGCTTTTATTAAGGAGGTGTGTACGAAGCAGACTAATTGGCTTTTATTAAGGAGGTGTGTACGAAGCAGACTAATCGGCTTTTATTAAGGAGGTGTGTACGAAGCAGACTAATCGGCTTTTATTAAGGAGGTGTGTACGAAGCAGACTAATCAGCTTTTATTAAGGAGGTGTGTACGCTGCAGACTAATTGGCTTTTATTAAGGAGATGTGTACGAAGCAGACTAAATTGACTGTTATTAAAGAGATGTGTACGAAGCAGACGAATTGGCTTTTATTAAGGAGGTGTGTACGAAGCAGACTAATCGGCTTTTATTAAGGAGATGTGTACGAAGCAGACTAATCGTCTTTTATTAAGGAGATGTGTACGAAGCAGACTAATTGGCTTTTATTAAGGAGGTGTGTACGAAGCAGACTAATTGGCTTTTATTAAGGAGATGTGTACAAAGCAGACGAATTGGCTTTTATTAAGGAGGTGTGTACGAAGCAGACTAATTGGCTTTTATTAAGGAGATGTGTACGAAGCAGACTAATTGGCTTTTATTAAGGAGGTGTGTTCGAAGCAGACTAATCAGCTTTTATTAAAGAGATGTGTACGAAGCAGACTAATTGGCTTTTATTAAGGAGATGTGTACGAAGCAGACTAATCGGCTTTTATTAAAGAGATGTGTACGAAGCAGACTAATCGGCTTTTATTAAGGAGATGTGTACGAAGCAGACTAATTGTCTTTTATTAAGGAGGTGTGTACGAAGCAGACTAATCGGCTTTTATTAAGGAGATGTGTACGAAGCAGACTAATTGGCTTTTATTAAGGAGGTGTGTACGAAGCAGACTAATTGGCTTTTATTAAAGAGATGTGTACGAAGCAGACTAATTGGCTTTTATTAAGGAGGTGTGTACGAAGCAGACTAATTGGCTTTTATTAAGGAGGTGTGTACGAAGCAGACTAATTGGCTTTTATTAAGGAGGTGTGTACGAAGCAGACTAATTGGCTTTTGTTAAAGAGATGTGTACGAAGCAGACTAATTGGCTTTTATTAAGGAGGTGTGTACGAAGCAGACTAATTGGCTTTTATTAAAGAGATGTGTACAAAGCAGTCTAATTGGCTTTTATTAAGGAGGTGTGTACGAAGCAGACTAATCGTCTTTTATTAAGGAGATGTGTACGAAGCAGACTAATTGGCTTTTATTAAGGAGATGTGTACGAAGCAGACTAATTGGATTTTATTAAGGAGATGTGTACGAAGCAGACTAATTGGCTTTTATTAAGGAGGTGTGTACGAAGCAGACTAATTGGCTTTTATTAAGGAGATGTGTACGAAGCAGACTAATTGGCTTTTATTAAGGAGATGTGTACGAAGCAGACTAATTGGCTTTTATTAAGGAGGTGTGTACGAAGCAGACTAATTGGCTTTTATTAAGGAGGTGTGTACGAAGCAGACTAATTGACCTTTATTAAGGAGATGTGTACGAAGCAGACTAATTGGCTTTTATTAAGGAGATGTGTACGAAGCAGACTAATTGGCTTTTATTAAGGAGGTGTGTACGAAGCAGACTAATCGGCTTTTATTAAGGAGATGTGTACGAAGCAGACTAATTGGCTTTTATTAAGGAGGTGTGTACGAAGCAGACTAATTGGCTTTTATTAAGGAGGTGTGTACGAAGTAGACTAAATTGACTTTTATCAATATGTGTACGAAGCAGACTAAATTAACTGTTATTAAAGAGATGTGTACTAAGCAGACTAATTGACTTTTATTAAGGTGATGTGTACGAAGCAGACGAATTGAGTTTTATTAAGGAGATGTGTACGAAGCAGACTAATTTGACTGTTATTAATATGTGTACGAAGCAGACTAAATTGACTGTTATTAAAGAGATGTGTACGAAGCAGACTAATTGACTTTTATTAATATGTGTACGAAGCAGACGAATTGAGTTTTATTAAGGAGATGTGTATGAAGCAGACTAAATTGACTTTTATTAAGATGTGTACGAAGCAGACTAAATTGACTATTTTTAAGTTGTGTACGAAGCAGACTAAATTGACTGTTTTTAAGTTGTGTACGAAGCAGACGAATTGAGTTTTATTAAGGAGATGTGTATGAAGCAGACTAAATTGACTTTTATTAAGATGTGTACGAAGCAGACTAAATTGACTGTTTTTAAGTTGTGTACGAAGCAGACTAAATTGACTATTTTTAAGTTGTGTACGAAGCAGACTAAATTTTCCTTCTTTGCTGTTAATTCATAAGGTTTTCTCAATTGCGTCTCATCTGTTGTTTACATTTTTGATCGACGATGACGTCACTGTTCGCTCCATATCTTAATTTAATTTAACACAATTTTAGTCTCTTTTATGGACACAAATACACAAGAGGGTTAATATTTGAACAATATTTCTCATATGGGTTATTGCTGCTCACACACATTTGTCTAATATACGATAAAATATAGCTAAGTGATATGCTATTCGCATATAGGCTGGATGACGTCATTGCTCGAATCTGATTGGCTACGTGATCTGGTTGGTGATTGGCTACTGGCTGGTGTGCTCACGACTGTGTATACAGATTGTAAATACGCGGACCGGCTCCGCTGTTGCCTACTTGGTGGTTATTGTTTTTGTTTGTTGTTCGGGTCTGTGAGCTGCATTCGATACGGCGCATGACTTTTCATCATGCGCGCTATGTTAATGATGAACTTTCTTCTTCCGGCCGCTTGTAGTTTGTTGTATAAAAAGGTGGATAATGAGGATGGTCATAAAAGAGCGAGGTGTAAGAGATTCGTCGAGATTCTCCGCATTTCGTGAGGTCATGCACCTGGCGGTCTTCATCACCTCTCCAGGTACGACGGCGGCAGGTTTTCTAGAATGGACGCGTCTCGCCCTGCCCATCCTCGATGCACCCATGCGCCCAGTCGTCCATTGAAACCTCACTGACTCCCATCTCCCGGTCGCAAGGGACTCGAGCGTTTATTCTTGGCGGGCGGAAGGGTCATCGTCGTCTATCTCTCGAGTCGTAAAATGCATAGGAGGTCTGGCAACGGCGTCATTCATCCTTTTGAACATCGAGAATCCGGTCATTACGTCATTGATGCTTCTCTGCCCATCCCAGTTTTAGGGACAATAGCCTCGACTTCGTTATGTGGGTGGGTGTGGAATGGGTGTAGGGGGAGAGGAGTATAGTCTGGGCTGGGGATGGTGGGATGGCTGCAGACTTGTTTTGGGGGATTGGGGTGAGGGTGGGCAGGAAGTCAGAGCACCCGGTGGAAGCACCTCTTGTTAAGCCCTGTCCACACTATCGAGCATGCTCGACGGGCAAACAGTATTACCAGATCACAATAGGTGGTGAGAATGAGGGCTGATGACGTCAGAAACGGAAAACCACAGGCAGGGATCTGGCAACAAACAGTGCTACCAGATGTAGTTTAGCCCACAATATATACTTCACCGGGCAAAGACTGGCGAGCAAAGTTGTAAACTGGCGAGTGTTGTCAAATACAGGTTCGTGGTTCAGTTTCACTCTGACCCTGAAAAGTGGGGTGTGGGACCTGTCTCACCATGCCGAGCACTCGAGAGGAAGAAAATAGCCTTGTGTGGGATAATTCTTGGCGTGTGTATGAAAAAGCAAAAACAAGCCAGAGCTCAGAGGCGTGTTTGGTGCAAGGAATGGTTGAGGAGAAGAAGAGAGTTGGGAAGCCCTGCAACTATATATCGCGAACTCCACGACAAGCATGAAGATGGTTTTATCCAGTATGTGAGAATGGACGTAAATAGTTTCCACACACTCCTAGCGAAAGTGGAACCATACATAACAAAACAAGATACCCACTTGAGGCAGAGCATATGTGCAGAGGCTCGTCTGGAAGCAACCCTCAGGTTCTTAGCATCTGGATGTTCATACACAGCGCTACAGTACTCCACCAGGATATCCAAGCAGAGTTTGTCTCTCATCATACCGGAAACATGCCAAGCAATATACACAGCACTCAGAGATGATTACTTGAAGGTGAGTGTTTCTTTAACTTAAATTAACTAGAAAACATGTAAAGGGATTATCTTCATTGATTATAAAAATAACTCAGATAAATCAAACCACTTTATTGAGCTTAGTACATAATGTATTGTCCATTATGTATGCTTATTTTATATCTAATAAATGCCCATCTGTGTGTATATGAAATAATATCAGTAGATAGTGCTATTTCTATCAATTACATATATACTTCTGCATATATGTATATGCATACATGTGTGTCTGCACCCGCATATATGTATACATACGTGTGTGTGCGCGCACGTGTGCGTTTGTGTGTGATCACACTTTACAATGTCCAGTTATTTTTAGGGGACTGGAACACAATCCACAATCAAAATCATAAATGCAATATGTGAAAACCCATGTAGATTATGAGTTACTCTTTAACCATTGAGGAAGTTGAAAGTTTACCAAGTTTAGCTAGAAAAATAACGTCATATATTAATTTTTGTGCCAAAATTTTGGTTTCGCCCGTCAGTTGTCGCAGATCGTTTGCAATTACCTTTGCAAAATCGGTGAACTCATCGGCAGTGTCGTGTGTAGACGACAATTCCCTCATTTGATGGAGGGCTTCCTAATTACATCATCTGCATCGTCATGTGTCCTTTTGGCTGATCGCTTGGAAGTAGAGGGCGTAGAAGTATCACATCTTGTCAAATTTGTAGCCGTAGAACATGCGGACTGAGACATTGCTGCTTCTCTTGGTGCAGCAGAGGTTGCAGCTTCGCCCACTAGCAGTGGATCGTTGAAAATCTATAATGATGATAAAAGGAAACTTTACTACGTGTGTGGTAATTATATGTAGCTATAAACACGCACACATACGATCACGAGAGAGGGAGAGAGAGAGAGAGAGAGAGACGAGGGGGTAGAGAGAGACGAGGGGGTAGAGGAAGATAGAGAGAGGGAGGGGATAGAGGGAGGGAGGGGATAGAGGGAGGGAGGAGAGGGAGAAAGGAAGGGAGGGGATAGAGGGAGGGAGGAGAGGGAGAAAGGAAGGGAGGGAGAGGGAGGGAGGATGCGAAAGAGAGAGAACGGGAGGGTGTTGAATATACATTTGTAAATGAATAATAGTATGTCTTTCATGAAAATTTGGTCGTCACGTCTCTATAATATTTAATTAAATTGACAGACACCTGCAACGCCAGAGGGGGTGGATGAATGTGGCAAATGGCTTTCGGAGAAGATGGAATTTCCCAAACTGTTTGGGAGCTATTGACGGGAAGCATGTGTCGATAAGACCTCCACGTGATAGTGGTTCATATTTTTACAACTACAAAGGCAGCCACAGCATTGTACTTCTTGCCATATGTGACGCAAATTGTGAATTTATATATGTGGATATAGGCACAAATGGTAGCGTATCAGATGGAGGAGTGTGGGACAAGTGTTCTTTCAGTAGTCTCATTGCAAATAATACTGCTGGTTTGCCAGAAGATACAATGGTTGGAAGTAGTAGTCTGCCATTTCCATATGTTTTTGTGGCAGATGACGCATTTCCATTGCACCGACACATTATGAAATCTTTTCCACACAGGAGTCAGGATACAAGAGAGCGCATGTTCTCATACCGGCTGTCCAGGGCAAGGCGAACCGTGGAAAATTCATTTGGTATTTTGGTCAATAGATTTCGTGTGTTTCTTTCACCAATTGATCTACCTCCATCAAAGATTGAAACCATTGTTTTAGCATGCACCTCTTTGCATAACTTTCTGATAAGAGACCATGTGAGCCACTACACGCCTGAACGATCTTTAGATGTTGAAGATCTGTCAGTAGGACAAATTATTCCTGGAACATGGCGACAAACTCCTGAGTTACCAGGACCACAGAGAGTGATCTGTAATGACATGGCTGATGCTAGGAGTGTGCGTGAACAGTTTATGGAGCACTTTAATGGTGAAGGGCAGTGTCATGGCAAAACTTGTACATAGGTCAAGAGGGTTAATTGTGCTAAATGTCTATATACCTAGATATATATCAAGTTGAGCATTACTCTGAATGTAATACTTATTTTGAACTTTGTATTCATGTACATATGTGCACATTTGAAACAAAAGACTGCTTTCTTTATGTAAAAACAGCAAAATTATCAAGTCTATTTATTATTGTTATTTCTCATAATGAAAATAGAACAGTGTCTATAGGGTTTTATATCCCTTTCCTTTCATTCACCTTCTTTTTTAATTCATCACCACATCCTGTATGTCTGAAGTTGAAAAGCGTGTTGGGGAGAGAGAGAGAGAGAGAGAGAGAGAGAGAGAGAGAGAGAGAGAGAGAGAGAGAGAGAGAGAGAGAGAGAGAGACCGTATATGTACTTACCTCATAATCATAACGTTCCTCCACAGCTTCCTCGTTAGTGTCATCAGGATCGATGTTTGACTGAGATGTCCTCATTGTGCCACCATCAGTGAGAAAAGACAGGTCATCAAAGCACCATAACTTGGGGCTGTACACGTCGTCCGTCCTAGCTCCTGACTTGCGAGAGTTTTCTGTCTGTCGCATCCCAGTAACAATCAAACACATCTTGATTGACTGTCCCAGATGGCATCATGAAAGAAAGACTTATTTACAAAATAAATCAATAAAGGATATTCTAGCAGAAGGTAATAACTTTTCAATTAATAATATCATTCTCTTCCTAAACAAAATTAAATTGATAAGTAAAATATAATTCCCCCCCCTTTTTTTCTCTATTTTTTTCTCGATTGTTTTTTTTTTCTAATTCCCCCCCCCTTTTTTTATTATTTATTTATTTAGTTAACTACTTAATTTTTTTATGTACTCTTTCCCCCTTTCTTTTCCCAGCCCGAGAAGAACCCTAAAAGAGTTCAGAGGTCTGGTTAAACAAATCATTTATAACTAACTTCTATCTGTCGCATTTCACGCCTGTACTGATTCTTTTTTATATCCGCAATGGTAACGGATGCAGACTTCTTTTGTCTTTCCCTTGTTTTTGCTGTAAGGGCTGCTAAACGTTTGTTTCGGTCCTTATAATCAGCACTTTTTATGTTCCACAAGCAAGGTTTTTGCCGGTACATAATCAATTATCCATGTTGTATCTTGCTTGGACCACTGAAAGTTTGTTTCTTCATTTACACTTGTAGAAGGACCGCCAGACATGCCGATATGCACAAAACACTTTGAACGTGAGACAGATTCCTACATAATTTAGTTCTGAGGAAACATTCACCAGTCGAAACAGTTTCTGGTGTTTCCTTCAAGCTCACTCACAGCCAGTTGCCCGCTCGTTTGCCCGCAGTTTCCTCGCTTCTGACGTCACCTTCGTGCCTGCCACTCACCCTCCTTGCTTATGCATTGGAACGGGATCTGGTATCACTGTTTGCCCGTCGGGCAGTGCCCGCTAGTGTGGACAGGGCCTTATTCCTCCTCCTCCCACTCCTCCTCCCCCCCCTCCTCTTCTTCCTCCACGGCCACCCCCCTCCCCCCCTCCTCCTCCTCCTCCTCTTCTTTCTCCACGGCCACCCCCTCCCCCCCTTCCCCACCCCCAGCCACAAATCGTCCTCAACCGCCCATCTATCCCGCCGCGAGTGAAGAGATTTAAAGCTTTACTTCTTTGCCCTGCGTTCCTCGTACGGATGATGGCTCTTGGTCGGGAGTCCGGATTTTTCTCCCTTTTTCGTTTTTTTTTTTTTCCCTTAAAATTGCGAATGGCGCGAGGTTGGCTGGATTATCATCAGTATTGTTGTCTTGTGTTTTCGTTTTTGTTTCTCTAAAGGAGACTTTATATAGCATTGTTTTACTCAGTTGAGGTTCCTTATTATCTACTGTACGTTTTTTGTTTCGCTTTGCACCGTTGGTGGGTTTTAAAACACATTATTATTTTATTTCTGAAAGTGTTGAAAAATAATAATAATAATAATTATATTATTATTATTATTATTATTATTATTATTATTATTATTATTATTATTATTATTATTATTATTATTATTCAGAAGATGAACCCTATTAAATGCATGGCAAATCATGATAGAGGGAGCATTAAAAAATACTCGTCGTAACAATAGTCTTGAAATGGAGAAACAAATCTCCACAGCTAAGTCAAATATTTAAAGATAAATCTGTACAGAAAGATTTCAGGAAACTTTTCGATTCTTCTTTTCAATCAAAGGGGAATCGAGCAGTTTCCCGAAAGCTTTCTGCACAGATTTATCTTAAAAAAAAAAAAAATATATATATATATATATATATATATATATATATTATATATATATATATATATATATATACATATACATATACGTAGACATGTATATACATATACTGTATATACACACACAACTGTGGATTTGTTTCTCCATGGGGAACATTGTCAAGATTTTTTCCAGGCGAAATGTTTTGGAATTTACGAGACACCGGTTTGAGCACGGCTGTCCAAGGCAAGCCCAGTCACTGCAAGAAAAGCGAATTGTTTATTGAACTCTCTCTCTCTCTCTCTCTCTCTCTCTCTCTCTCTCTCTCTCTCTCTCTCTCTCTTTAAGAAATGACAACCCCCGCATTTCGAAAAGGGACAGGTTGTGCGAATCGGGAAATAGATGTAGTTACGATTCGGGAAACTTTTATGTTTCTGGTGTTTTGAGGAGATTTGTCTCTACTGAATGTTATAATTTTGGTGTTTGCAATGATTCAGGAAACCTTTGTTTTAACTGATCGTCGGTAGATGCAGTTCATTTTTTGCTCTTGTTCGGCACCCTACAGTAAGCCGGGTGAGATTAAGTTTTGTGTGATCAGCAAAGATTTCAGGGGAAGAACTGCATCTACATTATGCAGTGAATGTGCTTCGCTGTCGAACTTCTCAGTTCCAGAGGTCCTTTATCCCTCACGCCGTTGGACTGTGGAACCGTCTCCCTACTGAGGATGTCCTGTAGGTGGAACGTCAAAAGTTCAAGCGAAGATGCAATGCATTATTACCCTACTGCTACTCTCCTCGCATTTTAATACATTTTTATCTATTTATTAATTTATTAATTTATTTTTTTCTTTTTAATAAGTGAGATATCCTCACTGTATTTCCCTTTACCTTGTTACTTTCTAATGAGCACCAAGTTCTTTGGAAGCTTGAAATTCAAGTCAGTGGACCCTGTGGGCTAGTTCCAAATGAATAGTGTTCATCTTCTGAAAAATAATAATAATAATAATAATAATAATAATAATAATAATAATAATAATAATAATAATAATAATAATAATGCATCACGAGTAATGTGTTTAAAAGGCCCCACTATTTGCTTCAGAGGGCTACTTCTACATGACTAGTGTTAAGGAGCTAAATTCTATTGAGGAATGAAGATATAACATAGGTGATGTTTTATGCCTGAGGTAGACATGACAACTTTTCTTGATTTTTTCTAATAAAAGTTTTTTTAGGGCTAAGAAATTGATTGTTAAAGACTGTTTGTGATGCGATAAAAATAATTGATTTAATTTTGATATTTAACCGTTAAATTGATTAATGAGAATTGCTTAAAATTCTTGCTTTGGAAATTAAGTTTCCAAATATATATATATATATATATATATATATATATATATATATATATATATATATATATATATATATATATATATATATATATATATATATATATATATATATATATACAGTGCCCGCAGAAAGTCTTGTCGTAGTTGACACTACAAGAGCAGTTTCTTCCAAAAACCGCACATGCCTCATATTTCCCTGACGAAAAAATCGTGAGCCAATAATTTGCTAGTTGTCAACTCGTTATCTCTTCCTTATAGCGTAGGCGTACGTGACAATTCTCTCCGTATCTTTTCAAGGTCGTTTGGAACTGTAATTCTCTTGAGTTGCTGCCAAATTTTACGTGTTTCACGTAAATTTTTTTCCGGTAAAGAGGCCAATTGCAGTGTCTGTATAATGCCTGGAGTTTATATTTCGTTTGAAGATCGTGTGGAAGTGACTGAGTGTCACAAATTAAGCTTACAAACTAAATATATTGTTAGACAAACTGATGTGAACCCACAAACAGTGCAGCGCATTGTTGCCAAGTACCAGGCAGAAGGCAGCAACCATGTACCGGAGCACAAAAAAAAGAGACTGGTAGGCCATTAAAAGTGGGTCAGAGAACCCTTCATGTCCTTAAAAGGGAGGCAGAAGCTCACCCTTCGTATTCTGCCAGGAAATTTAAAGAAAAAAACCCACAGCTCCTTGGGGAGACGTCTGTTAGGACTATCCAAGATTACTTATCCAAGAGACTGGGTTTTAAGGATATTGTGGCATCAAAGAAGCCATTGTTAACTCCAGCACACCTGAAGAAAAGGGAGGCTTTTGTTAAAAAGTATGGTGGATGGGATGTAGGTGAGTAGCAGCGGGGCCATCATAAACAGCAATTGCAGAGCGTTGATGTGTCAACTGTAAAACTTGCCGCTGCCATCAAAGTTGCAAGGGAATCCGTCAACACTGATCTCTGCGAGAGGCTGATTTCATCCATTCCTATCCGCCTCCAAAAGTGTGAGAAAAATAAATATAATGTTACAAAATACTAAGATGTAATTGGTGAGTACAGCAATAAAATTTCATGTCTTAATTTATTATAGTTTTTTTTTCTACCTATGCTTAAAGATAGGTGAAAGCTTTTTACATACAAGAAATCACTACTCCGACAAGAGTTTCCACGGCTACTGTATATATATATATATATATATATATATATATATATATATATATATATATATATATATATATATATATATATATATATATATATTACTAAAAGGACCTCATTCAAACTGGATGGTATCTAATGGAGTTTTTATTCAAAAAGTTACAAGCTTTCTTGGACAAACAGTCCACATTATCAAGTATCCGTACAATGAGCAGACGCGTAGTCCGGCTGTAGTTATATCTGTGTGCTGGGTACTTTTAATACTATAATCGCCTAGCTCTTCCTGTGTGACCTCCACCCTCTCTTGACCTTGGTCTTTCTCTGACCCCTCCTCACAGGTGACCGTTTTCCCGTGCGTTCTCTTACGTTTTTTCTTCGTTTCCTTGCTACTCCACTCCGCTTGACCTTGGTATCAGAGAAAGACCAAGGTCAAGAGGGGGTGGAGGTCACACAGGAAGAGCTAGGCGATTATAGGATTAATAAAAGTACCCAGCACACAGATATAACTACAGCCGGACTACGCGTCTGCTCATTGTACGGATACTTGATAATGTGGACTGTTTGTCCAAGAAAGCTTGTAACTTTTTTGAATAAAAACTCCATTAGATACCATCCAGTTTGAATGAGGTCCTTTTAGTAATTTTACTAATGCACAGAACAATTGTGTATGTGAGAAAGTTAATATATATATATATGTGTATATATATGATTAAATACTGTATATATCTAATTATGTAGTAAAAATATAATTGTATATATAATATATAATTATATATTTTTTATATATACTGTTTATGTATATATGATTATATATCTAATTATACATTAAATATATAATTGTATATTTAATAAATACATTATCTATATAATATATAATTGTATATATAATTTATATAATCATATACATAATATATAATTTTATCGGAGATATGTTTCGTTTCTGTTCCGGGGAGAGAGAGGTCTAATTAATGTTTTGTCAAAAAGTTTGAGCGGACCACCAGAGTGGCTGAGTGCTTAATCGCTGGTCTGCAAACAAGAGACTATGCTAATAACAGCGAGGTTTGTTTGCAGTAGCTGTGATGTAACACAACTATTCCTTCATCCTTTTTTGGGGTTGGTGTGTGCCTTGCAAAACCAAAGGACACGTATTTATTATACCTCTGAGGCTTCCGCCCGGCGTGGTGTGTTAACAGTTCTTAACGTGGCGTGCTGTGTTAATAGATCTTAAAGTGGCGTCTGTGTTAACAGTTCTAATCGTGGCGTGCTGTGTTAAGAGTTCTTAAGTGGCGTGCTGTGTTAAGAGTTCTTAAGTGGCGTGCTGTGTTAAGAGTCCTTAACATTACGTGCTGTGTTAAGAGTTCTTAACGTGGCGTTCTTTGTTAACAGTTCTTAACGTGGCTTGCTGTGTTAAGAGTTCTTAACGTGTCGTGCTGTGTTAAGAATTCTTAACGTGTCGTGCTGTGTTAAGAGTTCTTAACGTGGCGTGCTGTGTTAACAGTTCTTAACGTGGCTTGCTGTGTTAAGAGTTCTTAATGTGGCGTGCTGTGTTAACAGTTCTTAATGTGGCGTGTTGTATTAACAGTTCTTAACGTGGCGTTCTTTGTTAACAGTTCTTAACGTGGCTTGCTGTGTTAAGAGTTCTTAATGTGGCATGCTGTGCTGACAGTTCTTAATGTGGCGTGCGGTGTTAACAGTTCTTAACATGGCATGCTATGTTAACATTTCTTAACATGGCATGCAGTGTTAACAGTCCTTAACGTGGCATGCGGTGTTAACAGTTCTTAACATGGCATTCACATCTTTATACACTTAGATAGAATACTTTTACTCTTGAATATTTTTACTCTGCATTTCTTGGTTTGATTTTGTAAGATGGTCGACAATTTTATGAAGTCTTAAGAAGATGCTGCATGAGTTTTCTTCACATGCCTGCATATGTCACAGAGGAAGTGATCTATTAGTATGTGGCTTCAGGGATATACTGTAGATGGAGCTATGTCTTTGCTGCCT
>JANJGK010005034.1:35000-52200 GCA_039081455.1 Macrobrachium rosenbergii
GCAGCATTTTCCCATTTTTTTCTGAAACCTGTTCCCGTAGAACATGGGTTCGAATCTCTTTATGGGGTTACACCTCTCAAACCTTTTACTGTCAGTTTCCGTTTCAGCGCTGAGTGACCTCATTATAGGTCCCAGCGCTTGGGCTTTGGCCTAAATTCTATATTCAGTCATTCAACCAGACCAAAGTTTTGAAGGTTTTACGAAAGAGAACGGTAGTTATCTTCATCCGTCTCATGAGGGTAGTAGGCCTATTTTCTCTCCCTGTTTTGAGGATCAGGAAAGTATTGTCTGAGTGCTTGGCCTTTTCTTCCACTCAGCCTTTCTTTGATCGGGTGTGCGTGTTGTGCAGCAGAGAGAGAGAGAGAGAGAGAGAGAGAGAGAGAGAGAGAGAGAGAGAGAGAGAGAGAGAGAGAGACGTAAAGTAGCTTGGAAGTGTAGAGAGAGAGAGACGTAAGTTGCTTGGAATTGTAGAGAGAGAGAGAGAGAGAGAGAGAGAGAGAGAGAGAAGGAGTTTAGTGAACATTAGAAGAAATAAGACAGAGGCTACATAGAAGTGAAATGTCAAAAACGAGAGAGCTTCTCCCTATAGCATAGCGGTAGGTCAAGACACATAAGAGAAAGTGGGAAACTGCATTAGCCAAGTGTGGCAGGATTGGATATTGAAATAAAGAAAAAAAAAACAATACTTCAAAGTAACATATTAGAGAGAGAGAGAGAGAGAGAGAGAGAGAGAGAGAGAGAGAGAGAGAGAGAGAGAGAGAGAGGGAGAGAGAGCAGCCGGAGGAATTGGTGGATGAAATGATTTGCATTTGAGGAGGCTCCGGGCGAGATAGCTTTATTAGGAGTAATGGAGGCATCTTGATGAAGACTCTTGGTTGGTTAGAGACTGATATATGATGAATGGCCTCGTATTCCTTACGCTGCAGAAGGAGAGAGAGAGAGAGAGAGAGAGAGAGAGAGAGAGAGAGAGAGAGAGAGAGACGGGACATTGAAAGTGGATGTATATATATTATATATATATATATATATATATATATATATATATATATATATATATATATATGTATATACACACATACTCACCTTTTATTGGAGAAATGGCTACCGATAGATAACTTCAAGATGAGGCAGTGAAAAAGTGACAAATATTGGATTTACGTTGTATGAACATTACGAAGAGAAAATATCGGTGAACGTTTTGGTCTTCAAAGAACGAAACCTCCGCATTGCTCAGAATCGTAATTTTGTAGATAATCATAATCCTGAGATTTATATTTAGAAGTACAGTGGTGAGGTTTGTCCTGATATGTTTGGTCCTGATGACATAATATGTATGATGCTCCGACGGTAAATTATATGGATATAAGAGAAATTATCATCACTCGCGATCACTTTATCTCTCATGTGATCATCATCATCATCATCAACGCTGTGCAACTCAAAGGACCTCTTTGAAATTCCGCCACTCACGTGTCCTAATTAACTGATATGATAGAATTACTAACGTATAGTGGCGGTTATTTGGATAGTTTAAATGGTGAAAATAACAATTAACAAATTAAAATTACGCCGAAGTTTCTTCGGCGCAATCGAGTTTTCTGTACAGCGCAATATAATGCTGTATGAAACACTCAGCTACCGCTCATGAAACTTTCAGCCACGGCCCGGTGGTGGCCTGTGTTGTTGGAACCTATAGTGGTGCCAGACGCACGATGATGGCTAAGTGTAACCTTAAACAAAATAAAAACTACTGAGGAGGCTAGAGGGCTGCAATGTGGTTTGTTTGATGACTGGAGGGTGGATGGCCAGCATACCAATTTGCAGCCCTCTAGCCTCCTCCTCCTCCTCCTCCTCCTCCTCAGTAGTTTTGAAGGCCTGACGGCGGACAGACAAATAGCCGTCACAATAGTTTTCTTTGACAGAAAACTAAAGAAATAGATATAGGTACAAACTCAATCCTTCTTGAACCAGGCCAAAGTTTAAGATGCCTTTTGTGAGGGGTTTAGAAAATTGAGTAAGGCTGCTTGTCATTCTCCACTTAGCCAGTTATTTAGAGGCGCTGTCACACCACTGATTCCGAGGATTTCTAGCCTTTCGTCCTTCTGCCTTCTGGGTTCGTACGATTTACTCTATGATATTGCTAAGTAACGCAGATTGTTAGTATGTGAAAAGAAATAGAACAGTTCTACAATTCTTTGTCAATTGACACAAGCTAATTAGGTTGTTACGTTCATGTTTCCAGTGTGGCTTAAAGAATAATTATTGGGGTGCAGGGTTTTGCATATTGCATTTTAGACTTCCTTATTTTCTTATTTTCTTTTTTACATACTCACACTATATATATATACGGTTATATATATATATATATATATATATATATATATATATATATATATATATATATATATATAATCAGAAAGCTACAAACGTCCTTTAATATCCAATTCACTCTACCTCGGAAATAATATATTTTCATATATGTTACCGAAGGGGAATTTTTTTTTTTTTTTTTTTTAAGTTGATAATAAGTCCACCGTCCCGTGGGGTCGAACCAGCGACGGACGAGGAATCAGGACTACAGTGACGCACTAACGAAATCTTGTGGCCGATTTCGTTAGTGCGTCACTGTAGTCCTGATTCCTCGTCCGTCGCTGGTTCGACCCCACGGGACGGTGGACTTATTATCAACTTAAAAAAAAAAAAAAAAATTCCCCTTCGGTAACATATATGAAAATATATTATTTCCGAGGTAGAGTGAATTGGATATTAAAGGACGTTTGTAGCTTTCTGATTGTATATGAATCACGGTGATGTGATAAATAGTCATATATATATATATATATATATATATATATATATATATATATATATATATATATATATATATATATATATATATATATATATATATATTTATATGTATGTATGTATGTATGTATGTGTATGTATATATGTACATATATATATCCTTATTTTCTATTTCAGATTCACACACACACACACACACATATATATATATATATATATATATATATATATATATATATATATATATATATATATATATATATATATATATATATATATATATATATATCACACAAATCTGGCAGATTCGATGCACACACACAAATTGTAGTCAAGGGCAGGAATACTCTGGAGATTCACACTTCCTTTATTGTTTCCTACGTTTCGTGATTCATAATCACATCATCAGGGAATTCTATGGAAAATTAAATAAATTAATAAAAGTACTGAACGGCTAAAACTGAATTACGTTAAAACATTAGTCACTAAAAATCTATAAAGGCTGTTAAAAATTACATACACAAGAGCACACTTAAATACATACACACAAAGCTTAAAATCACGTTACACACGGACACATATGGTTACATAAGAGCACATTAAAAATAGCAAAATCACAAAACCCTCAAAATAAAAAAAAAAGGAATAAAAAATTGTCTAATTTTAAGAAAATTCTCTTTTTCTCTTTCCAATAACAGAGAAACAAACAAAGACAGTAATATACTTATAAAAAAAAAAGCAGAAGACGCTCACCTTACAATACAAACGATAGAACCACACTAACAGTAAAAGAAAAATATATACAGAAAAAAACAAAACAAAAAGATCAGAGGTACAAATAGTAATGACCTATGGCAAAAACAATGGAATTGAGGTAGTTTGCGTGTTTAATGAGGGAACCCGTAGTTTAATGTTTAAAGACTCAAGTATCTGCAGTTTCTGTTGGTTCTGTGCCTGGCCAATAACTTTGAAATCATCATAATTTATCTGTGTTTTGCACTTGGTGGCATGATTTCTTATGGAGGATAGCTCTGGATTGGAGAGTCGGCATCCAGTTCTATAGCTCACCCCCTTATGAGAGTCGGCCCTGACCCTGAGAAGCCGCCTGGTGGATCCAACATATGTTCCCAGACTACATCTGGGACAAGTATATTCATAAACAACACCAGACGACATCAAAGGGCAGAGCCGATCTTTAAACCCGAAGAATGAGCCGATTGTCTTTGGATTTTTCGGGATGAGCTTGATGTCAATGGCCCCAAAGTACCTTTGAACGATCCTAATGAAATCCCTTCTAAAACTATCATCATGTGAAAATGGGAAAACGGCGTATATAGGGAGTTTAGGGACATTAAAATTTACTGTAGGGCTGAATGATTTGTTCAGTAGTCTGGAAAGAATTCTATAGAATGTTTTGTGTGGAAAGCAATTATTGTTAAAGTATTGTTGCAGGAAAAGGATTTCTTCATGAAAAAGGGCCCAATTAGAAGTGAGAGTTAAAGCACGGTGTATGAGAGTGTGGACAGAATTAAGTTTGAAATTAAAAAAGCAGGAGCTATAAAAGTTTGACCCAAGACCAGTAAACGTTCTTTTTCTAAAAACAGTAGTATTGAAACGGTCATTTTCTTTAAAAATCAAAATATCTAAAAAGGCCAGTTTAGAATCCTGTTCCTTCTCCAAGGTAAAAGTGATGCTACTATGACAGGCATTGGCAAAATCAAGAAATCGGTCAGAATCGGTTTCATGTTTAAAAAGAGCAAACGTATCATCTACGTATCGAGAGTAAAAAAGAGGGCGATAAGCCAAGGGACATTCTTCAAGGATGTGCTCCTCCAGGGAGCACATAAAAATGTTCGCAAAGGTTGGTCCTAATGGACTTCCCATGGCCATGCCTTCTATTTGTTTAAACAGTTTTCCATTAAATACAAAGGCCGTGTCCAGCACTGCTAGTTCTAAGAGCGATTTAAAAAAGGGGCGATTAAAATTACAGTAAACCGAATCAGGATTAGGAAAGAGCTTATCAAGGATAATAGTAATAGTTTCTCTAACGGGAGCATTTGTAAATAGTGATTCTACGTCTAGACTTGTCATAAATAAATCGGAGTCTTGATACAAGATACGGTCTTTGAATTGTTCTGAATTTTTTAAGGTATATTGGTTAGTGGTCAAGGGTTCCAACAGGGGTACAAGGAATTTAGCTAACTTATAGTTTGGGGCATTGTACGAAGCAAGGATAGGGCGAAGAGGAACATTGGTTTTGTGAATTTTGGGAAGGCCATACAGAATGCCGAAAGAGGAGCCAGTAGAAAAGAGATCTTGGTATACCTTCTCATCTATGATTTTCTCATTTTTTAGTGTTCGCAGAAACCTATTGATTTTGTCTTCTACTTTAAAAATTGCTTGGTAATTTGGCAATCCTATTTCTTGAAATTTAGTGCTATCATTAAGAATCACATTCATTTTGTTAATGTACTCGGACTTGTCTAGAATTACAGTTCCCCTCCCCTTATCAGGCCTAGTAATAATCAAATCGTCTCGTTTGGCTAAGGCTTTTAGGGTTACAAGGTCACTCTTTCTAAAAAAGGGGGCCCAGTGGGTTTTGAGTCTGGAAAAAGCATCATGAGACAACGACATCAACTCATTTTGAAGTCTGCTTAGATCGTGACACAAATTAAGATTTTTTAGTCTATGGAACAAGAATTCGAGGGGCAAATAGAATTGGCAAAAGTTTGGCTTATAATGGGGTAAACAAAAGTCCAATCCAAAAGACAGAAGGAACTCCTCACGTTTTGACAATACATATTTAGAAAAGTTAAATACTGTCTTGTGATAGCCATGGAATTTAGGTAATACAATTCCTAGGTTGGAGAGCTTTTTGTTATGTCGTCTCTGAGTAGTATTGATAAAATGTTGAATGCTGGCATTGAACAGTTTGGTAAAAATAATCCTATCAACAATAGAAAAAGACTCAAGAACCTCATTACGGAAGGTATTGGATAGCTTGTTCAAACGTTCAGTGGCTTTCTGTTTACAGCTTATTTCGTAGTTTAATAAATATTTAGTGGTATCAATATAAAACTGTGAACGATAGAGAGACTTCTTATACACCTTGAATTTAATGAAATTAGGAATAACATTATTAATTCGACAGTATTCTAGGAAATCTAAATCTAGGCTTACTTTTTCTTTCTTTTGAACCAATTTTTCCAGCTTGCGACATTTGTGAAGAAGGGCTGGGCCGTAACGCGTCCTCACAAACTGTTGAAAGTTGTTGTAACCTCTGATCCGTAGTCGGAAAACGAAGAGAAAGGCGAAGAATACGAAGTTCAGCACCATACTAATAGAACTCCTAACGGGCGGCCGGTAAACATCACACAAATCTGGCAGATTCGATGCACACACACAAATTGTAGTCAAGGGCAGGAATACTCTGGAGATTCACACTTCCTTTATTGTTTCCTACGTTTCGTGATTCATAATCACATCATCAGGGAATTCTATGGAAAATTAAATAAATTAATAAAAGTACTGAACGGCTAAAACTGAATTACGTTAAAACATTAGTCACTAAAAATCTATAAAGGCTGTTAAAAATTACATACACAAGAGCACACTTAAATACATACACACAAAGCTTAAAATCACGTTACACACGGACACATATGGTTACATAAGAGCACATTAAAAATAGCAAAATCACAAAACCCTCAAAATAAAAAAAAAAGGAATAAAAAATTGTCTAATTTTAAGAAAATTCTCTTTTTCTCTTTCCAATAACAGAGAAACAAACAAAGACAGTAATATACTTATAAAAAAAAAAAGCAGAAGACGCTCACCTTACAATACAAACGATAGAACCACACTAACAGTAAAAGAAAAATATATACAGAAAAAAACAAAACAAAAAGATCAGAGGTACAAATAGTAATGACCTATGGCAAAAACAATGGAATTGAGGTAGTTTGCGTGTTTAATGAGGGAACCCGTAGTTTAATGTTTAAAGACTCAAGTATCTGCAGTTTCTGTTGGTTCTGTGCCTGGCCAATAACTTTGAAATCATCATAATTTATCTGTGTTTTGCACTTGGTGGCATGATTTCTTATGGAGGATAGCTCTGGATTGGAGAGTCGGCATCCAGTTCTATAGCTCACCCCCTTATGAGAGTCGGCCCCGACCCTGAGAAGCCGCCTGGTGGATCCAACATATGTTCCCAGACTACATCTGGGACAAGTATATTCATAAACAACACCAGACGACATCAAAGGGCAGAGCCGATCTTTAAACCCGAAGAATGAGCCGATTGTCTTTGGATTTTTCGGGATGAGCTTGATGTCAATGGCCCCAAAGTACCTTTGAACGATCCTAATGAAATCCCTTCTAAAACTATCATCATGTGAAAATGGGGAAAACGGCGTATATAGGGAGTTTAGGGACATTATTCAGCCCTACAGTAAATTTTAATGTCCCTAAACTCCCTATATACGCCGTTTTCCCCATTTTCACATGATGATAGTTTTAGAAGGGATTTCATTAGGATCGTTCAAAGGTACTTTGGGGCCATTGACATCAAGCTCATCCCGAAAAATCCAAAGACAATCGGCTCATTCTTCGGGTTTAAAGATCGGCTCTGCCCTTTGATGTCGTCTGGTGTTGTTTATGAATATACTTGTCCCAGATGTAGTCTGGGAACATATGTTGGATCCACCAGGCGGCTTCTCAGGGTCAGGGCCGACTCTCATAAGGGGGTGAGCTATAGAACTGGATGCCGACTCTCCAATCCAGAGCTATCCTCCATAAGAAATCATGCCACCAAGTGCAAAACACAGATAAATTATGATGATTTCAAAGTTATTGGCCAGGCACAGAACCAACAGAAACTGCAGATACTTGAGTCTTTAAACATTAAACTACGGGTTCCCTCATTAAACACGCAAACTACCTCAATTCCATTGTTTTTGCCATAGGTCATTACTATTTGTACCTCTGATCTTTTTGTTTTGTTTTTTTCTGTATATATTTTTCTTTTACTGTTAGTGTGGTTCTATCGTTTGTATTGTAAGGTGAGCGTCTTCTGCTTTTTTTTTTTATAAGTATATTACTGTCTTTGTTTGTTTCTCTGTTATTGGAAAGAGAAAAAGAGAATTTTCTTAAAATTAGACAATTTTTTATTCCTTTTTTTTTTATTTTGAGGGTTTTGTGATTTTGCTATTTTTAATGTGCTCTTATGTAACCATATGTGTCCGTGTGTAACGTGATTTTAAGCTTTGTGTGTATGTATTTAAGTGTGCTCTTGTGTATGTAATTTTTAACAGCCTTTATAGATTTTTAGTGACTAATGTTTTAACGTAATTCAGTTTTAGCCGTTCAGTACTTTTATTAATTTATTTAATTTTCCATAGAATTCCCTGATGATGTGATTATGAATCACGAAACGTAGGAAACAATAAAGGAAGTGTGAATCTCCAGAGTATTCCTGCCCTTGACTACAATTTGTGTGTGTGCATCGAATCTGCCAGATTTGTGTGATGTTTACCGGCCGCCCGTTAGGAGTTCTATTAGTATGGTGCTGAACTTCGTATTCTTCGCCTTTCTCTTCGTTTTCCGACTACGGATCAGAGGTTACAACAACTTTCAACAGTTTGTGAGGACGCGTTACGGCCCAGCCCTTCTTCACAAATGTCGCAAGCTGGAAAAATTGGTTCAAAAGAAAGAAAAAGTAAGCCTAGATTTAGATTTCCTAGAATACTGTCGAATTAATAATGTTATTCCTAATTTCATTAAATTCAAGGTGTATAAGAAGTCTCTCTATCGTTCACAGTTTTATATTGATACCACTAAATATTTATTAAACTACGAAATAAGCTGTAAACAGAAAGCCACTGAACGTTTGAACAAGCTATCCAATACCTTCCGTAATGAGGTTCTTGAGTCTTTTTCTATTGTTGATAGGATTATTTTTACCAAACTGTTCAATGCCAGCATTCAACATTTTATCAATACTACTCAGAGACGACATAACAAAAAGCTCTCCAACCTAGGAATTGTATTACCTAAATTCCATGGCTATCACAAGACAGTATTTAACTTTTCTAAATATGTATTGTCAAAACGTGAGGAGTTCCTTCTGTCTTTTGGATTGGACTTTTGTTTACCCCATTATAAGCCAAACTTTTGCCAATTCTATTTGCCCCTCGAATTCTTGTTCCATAGACTAAAAAATCTTAATTTGTGTCACGATCTAAGCAGACTTCAAAATGAGTTGATGTCGTTGTCTCATGATGCTTTTTCCAGACTCAAAACCCACTGGGCCCCCTTTTTTAGAAAGAGTGACCTTGTAACCCTAAAAGCCTTAGCCAAACGAGACGATTTGATTATTACTAGGCCTGATAAGGGGAGGGGAACTGTAATTCTAGACAAGTCCGAGTACATTAACAAAATGAATGTGATTCTTAATGATAGCACTAAATTTCAAGAAATAGGATTGCCAAATTACCAAGCAATTTTTAAAGTAGAAGACAAAATCAATAGGTTTCTGCGAACACTAAAAAATGAGAAAATCATAGATGAGAAGGTATACCAAGATCTCTTTTCTACTGGCTCCTCTTTCGGCATTCTGTATGGCCTTCCCAAAATTCACAAAACCAATGTTCCTCTTCGCCCTATCCTTGCTTCGTACAATGCCCCAAACTATAAGTTAGCTAAATTCCTTGTACCCCTGTTGGAACCCTTGACCACTAACCAATATACCTTAAAAAATTCAGAACAATTCAAAGACCGTATCTTGTATCAAGACTCCGATTTATTTATGACAAGTCTAGACGTAGAATCACTATTTACAAATGTTCCCGTTAGAGAAACTATTACTATTATCCTTGATAAGCTCTTTCCTAATCCTGATTCGGTTTACTGTAATTTTAATCGCCCCTTTTTTAAATCGCTCTTAGAACTAGCAGTGCTGGACACGGCCTTTGTATTTAATGGAAAACTGTTTAAACAAATAGAAGGCATGGCCATGGGAAGTCCATTAGGACCAACCTTTGCGAACATTTTTATGTGCTCCCTGGAGGAGCACATCCTTGAAGAATGTCCCTTGGCTTATCGCCCTCTTTTTTACTCTCGATACGTAGATGATACGTTTGCTCTTTTTAAACATGAAACCGATTCTGACCGATTTCTTGATTTTGCCAATGCCTGTCATAGTAGCATCACTTTTACCTTGGAGAAGGAACAGGATTCTAAACTGGCCTTTTTAGATATTTTGATTTTTAAAGAAAATGACCGTTTCAATACTACTGTTTTTAGAAAAAGAACGTTTACTGGTCTTGGGTCAAACTTTTATAGCTCCTGCTTTTTTAATTTCAAACTTAATTCTGTCCACACTCTCATACACCGTGCTTTAACTCTCACTTCTAATTGGGCCCTTTTTCATGAAGAAATCCTTTTCCTGCAACAATACTTTAACAATAATTGCTTTCCACACAAAACATTCTATAGAATTCTTTCCAGACTACTGAACAAATCATTCAGCCCTACAGTAAATTTTAATGTCCCTAAACTCCCTATATACGCCGTTTTCCCATTTTCACATGATGATAGTTTTAGAAGGGATTTCATTAGGATCGTTCAAAGGTACTTTGGGGCCATTGACATCAAGCTCATCCCGAAAAATCCAAAGACAATCGGCTCATTCTTCGGGTTTAAAGATCGGCTCTGCCCTTTGATGTCGTCTGGTGTTGTTTATGAATATACTTGTCCCAGATGTAGTCTGGGAACATATGTTGGATCCACCAGGCGGCTTCTCAGGGTCAGGGCCGACTCTCATAAGGGGGTGAGCTATAGAACTGGATGCCGACTCTCCAATCCAGAGCTATCCTCCATAAGAAATCATGCCACCAAGTGCAAAACACAGATAAATTATGATGATTTCAAAGTTATTGGCCAGGCACAGAACCAACAGAAACTGCAGATACTTGAGTCTTTAAACATTAAACTACGGGTTCCCTCATTAAACACGCAAACTACCTCAATTCCATTGTTTTTGCCATAGGTCATTACTATTTGTACCTCTGATCTTTTTGTTTTGTTTTTTTCTGTATATATTTTTCTTTTACTGTTAGTGTGGTTCTATCGTTTGTATTGTAAGGTGAGCGTCTTCTGCTTTTTTTTTTTATAAGTATATTACTGTCTTTGTTTGTTTCTCTGTTATTGGAAAGAGAAAAAGAGAATTTTCTTAAAATTAGACAATTTTTTATTCCTTTTTTTTTTATTTTGAGGGTTTTGTGATTTTGCTATTTTTAATGTGCTCTTATGTAACCATATGTGTCCGTGTGTAACGTGATTTTAAGCTTTGTGTGTATGTATTTAAGTGTGCTCTTGTGTATGTAATTTTTAACAGCCTTTATAGATTTTTAGTGACTAATGTTTTAACGTAATTCAGTTTTAGCCGTTCAGTACTTTTATTAATTTATTTAATTTTCCATAGAATTCCCTGATGATGTGATTATGAATCACGAAACGTAGGAAACAATAAAGGAAGTGTGAATCTCCAGAGTATTCCTGCCCTTGACTACAATTTGTATATATATATATATATATATATATATATATATATATATATATAGTATGTGTGCTTGAGTGTGTATGTATGTAAGTATGTTTGCAATGTGTGTGTTCAGTCTAGAGTGGTAAGAATTATGATAATAATCATTAGTATCGTTAGTGAAAACAACGCACCTCTGCTATGCTCACAAAAACTTTCATTTCTTTCAACACGTACATTCAGTGAAGCCTGAAACTGTTGGCTCCTGGGTCGACAGAAGTGTGCACCATCTCTGTGCTTGAAAGGACTGGGCAGCGCGCGCCGGTAAATAGGAAAATCATAGCTATGCTCAAGGTCCTTTAAATATATTTCAAGGACCTTGGGTAGCTATGGCGCATTGTAAGTGAGAGTAATTAAATGGGAGTTTTATGACTTGGCTTTGTATGGACATTGGGTAGCACTTCAGTGCCCAAATTTTGGTGCCCAAAGACCGGTAACCTCCCTTCAACTAGAAAACTTTATTTTCTGGATTGCAATGGTTTGACCTCACTGGAATCGGGGTCACTGCTCTAGGGTCAAGGCTAAATCTTCCTTGATTTTCATTTAATGTATTCTACTGGTGTAGACTTGCTGTCGATAAGCCCAGGGCTTGCCGCTCACCACTGGCTCCTGTAGGGTAGTGCCGTCAGTACATCTCATGTGGTGCACTGTAGGCATTACTCAAGGTTCTTTGCAGCGTCCCCTCGGCCTCTAGCTGCGACCCCTTTCATTCATTTTACAGTACCTCCGTTCATATTCTCTTTCCTCCATCTTACTTTCCACCCTCTGCTAACATTCATAGTGCAACTGCGAGGCAATTCTTCTTGTTGCACTTTTCAAACTATTTACTGTCAGTTTCCGTTTAGCGCAGAATGACCTCATAGGTCCCAGTGCTTGGCCTTTGGCGTAAATTCTCTATGCTATTCTATTCTGTTCTCACCACTGCCCATATTTAACAAGGCAGAATAAAAGGCTCCTTGTACTCAGCGTCTTAACGTCAGAATGAGTCATCTCGACCCTTTCTTCAATTTCCGTCATTTCAGAGGGTAGGTCGGGTCTTGACCTTTTGTCCTTCTTTTGCTTTTGCTTTTGCTTTTATTAATTATTGTTTTAGTTTGTCTTCTTGATAAGTGAGCTCTTTTCTTTCTGCATTTCCCTTTACCCTCTCTTACGTCTTCCTTATGAACACCTTAGTATTCTTTGGAAGCTTCTTGAATTTCAGGCCAGTGGCCCCTGTGGTGGGCTTGTTCATTATGAATATATAGGGTTCATCTTCTTATAATAATAATAATAATAATAATAATAATAATAATAATAATAATAATAATAATAATAATAATAATAATAATAATAATATTCTTTGGAAGCTTGAATTTCAAGTCAGTGGACCTTGTGGGCTTGTTCCATATGAATGGGGTTCATCTTCTGAATAATAATAATAATAATAATAATAATAATAATAATAATAATAATAATAATAATAATAATAATAATAATAATAATAATAATAATGATAACTGAGTAGTCAAGACCCATGTTTTAATATTTATCTCCTTTTTTCTCTGTAATGTTTCTAATTATCATTCTTTGTAGTTTTTTAGTAGCCCGTTGAGTTGGCCTTCCTAGTAACAAAAATCTATCTGACATCAAATAAATAAAAAAAAAATTGGCGTTTTGACAGATATGGCCTTTTTGCGAACTGGATAAAAATGTAAATAAATAAAAAGAAATGCGAAGATAAAATTGTCTCATGACAAGTGACTTTTGGCGAACTGTCCGAAAAGTCAGTTGAATAAGTAATAAAATTCTGCCGTATGACAGCTGCTGCTTTTTGCCAAATGTTGAGTAACAAGGAGAACTCAGACTTGCTTCATGGCAGTTGTTGTTCTAGGATTACTATTGAATACGCCGTAGGGGGGTAGCGCCGTCAGTGTACCTCATGCGGTGCACTGTAGGCATTACTTTCAAGTTCTTTGCTACTTGCCTTCTTAGGCCCCTAGCTGCTGCAACCCCTTTTCGTTCCTTTTTACTGTACCTCCTTTCATATTCTCTTTCTTCCATCTTCCTTTCCAGCCTCTCCTACCAATTGAGGTTTTCCTCCTGTTACTTATCCTTTCAAACCTTTTACCGTCAGTTTCCGTTTCAGCTCTGAATGACCTCAGAGGTCCGAGTGCTTGGCCTTTGACCTAAATTCTGTATTCAGTTCATTATTTCTATCGAATAACAAATTTAAATAGAGAGTATTGCGAAACATACGCTATTGGTGTTGGCTCGGTGCCAATAGCGCTATTGGCACCCCTTTCATTCATTCATTTCTCTCGGTGAGGCTTCGATGTTGAGGGATAGTACGGGAACATGTGCTCTTCAACCCTGGATTGTTACAGAGCGATTGTGCAGTTCTCCGTATTTTGTTCTCGAACAGCTGATCTGAGTACCGTTTTAGTTTCCTCTAAAAGAAAACTATTGTGCCGGCTTTGTCTGTCAGTCCGCACTTTATTCTGTCCGTACTTTTTCTGCCCGTCCTCAGATCTTAAAAACGACTGAGGCTAGAGGGCTGAAAATTGGTTTGTTGATCATCCACCCTTCAATCATCAGACATACCAAATTGCAGCCCTCTAGCCTCAGTAGTTTTGATTTTATTTAAGGTCAAACTTAGCCATAATCGTGCTTCTGTCAACGAAATAGGATAGGCCACCAACCTGGCCGTGGTTAAAGTTTCATGGGCAGCGGCTCATACAGCATTATACCGAGACCACCGAAAGATAGATCTATTTTCGGCAGCCTCGATTATACGCTGCAGCGGCTGTGCAGAAAAGTCGATTGCCTCGAAGAAACTCCGGCGCATTTTTTACTTGTTTTCATTCGTCCTTAAATTGTCCTTCCTCTGTAATTTGGATCATGGGCCATAGAGTCGTAACGAAGCCTTGTTACTTGGCATCCAATTTCTGGCGGAGGGATGAGCGTGTTGGACATGCAGTGCCTTCCATTCGCCCTCTCGCAAATCAAACAATGTTACCGCTCCCGAAACGATGTTGAAAGCCTCGGCCCAGGGGGGATTGCAGCTAAGGACCGAAAATCAATATTGGAATATTTTGTTGGGTTCCCTTCGGATGTGCGTCCGGAACTAACGAGCGGATTGTGCTTGTTACAGCTTCTCTCGACTTGGGTCGTCCGTGTTTGCTGCAGACCGATATTTTATGCGTTCTTGTTCACAGTGTAATATTTGTTCAGGTGTTCAGTCACTAGGATGTCCTAGGGAACACTGAGCAATGCTAGGTTTGGGAAAAGATTGTAATGTCAGCAGTCCTGTTTAGTTTTCTGTCAAAGAAGACTATTGGGATGGCTATTTGTCTGTCCGTCCGCGCTTTTTCTGTCCGCCCTCAGATCTTGAAAACTACTGAGGAGGCTAGAGGGCTGCAAATTGGTATGCTGATCACCCACCCTCCAATCACCAAACATCCCAATTGCGGCCCTCTAGCCTCAGTAGTTTTTATTTTATTTAAGGTTAAATTTAGCCATGATCGTGCGTCTGGCACCGCTATAGGTGCCAGCAACACAGGCCACCCCGGGGCAGTAGCTGAAAGTTTCATGGGCCGCGACTGAGAGTTTCATATAGATAAACACTGTACAGAAAACTCGATTGCGCCGAACTCAACTTTTCGGCCTTTTCTGCAAGCCACGCATGCGCCTACCTTTTATTGGAAACTTAACTTAATTTTACGTATTTTTATTTTACTAGGTTTAATATTAGAGACTTAAATTGAATATATACTTCGAGCTTGACCATTGAAGAACGTGGTGTTTCTTTCTCAGAATCATCTCTGTTGTCAGATAGGGATATTCATGAAATTGGAAACCTCTGCGATTCCTTACTCTCTGTAGTGTAGTCGGAAGAGGTGACCTGAATTTGTTGACTAACACCTCAGAAAGGTAGAAGAATTTCAGTCCATTCAGGATAATTCGATTCAAGAGGAAAGTTGTCCTAGCGGAAAGTGCAGCCAACACGATGAACTCTTAGTTTATTAAACCAAGCTTGTTTGTTGAGCAGCTGTGAGCATTTGCATCTAATAGACATAATTGAAGTGTCACGATTCTCCTTCTTTTAATGACTTGTATTTTTATGTGTGTGTGTGTGTGTGTGTATGGGTTTAGTGATACATCTTTACTGTGATACATTCATTTTTTTAACTGTTTTGTGGATACTTGCTTTTCAAGTTAATAGCCTTTTGGATAATTATAATAATAAAATATGCTGAGGTTCAATAAAGTTGTCGAAGAAGATTCCGCATGCTCTCTCTCTCTCTCTCTCTCTCTCTCTCTCTCTCTCTCTCTCTCCTCTCTCTCTCTCTCTCTCTCTCTCTCTCTCTCTCTCTCTCATAGCCTTTTGAATATTTATATAATAATAATATGCTGAGGTTCAAGAAAGTTGTCGAGGAAGATTCCATACTCTCTCTCTCTCTCTCTCTCTCTGTCTCTCTCTCTCTCTCATAGCCTTTTTAATAATTATAATTACAATATGCTGAGGTTCAATAAAGTTGTCGAAGAAGATTCCGTATGCTCTCTCTCTCTCTCTCTCTCTCTCTCTCTCTCTCTCTCTCTCTCTCTCTCTCTCTCTCTCTCTCTCTCTCATAGCCTTTTGAATAATTATAATTACAATATGCTGAGGTTCAATAAAGTTGTCGAAGAAGATTCCGTATGCTCTCTCTCTCTCTCTCTCTCTCTCTCTCTCTCTCTCTCTCTCTCTCTCTCTCTCTCTCTCTCTCTCTCTCTCGCATAGCCTTTTGAATAATTATAATTACAATATGCTGAGGTTCAATAAAGTTGTCGAAGAAGATTCCGTATGCTCTCTTTCTCTCTCTCTCTCTCTCTCTCTCTCTCTCTCTCTCTCTCTCTCTCTCTCTCTCTCTCTCTCTCTCATAGCCTTTTGAATAATTATAATTACAATATGCTGAGGTTCAATAAAGTTGTCGAAGAAGATTCCGTATGCTCTCTCTCTCTCTCTCTCTCTCTCTCTCTCTCTCTCTCTCTCTCTCTCTCTCTCTCTCTCTGCGTACACATATGGCTTCAGGCAAGGCGAGCGAAGTTTATAGGATATTTCGGCAATATTTTCTTCTTTTCCTGTTGTGCCTGCGGGAGAGTTCTTTGCACAGCGCCTAAAGGCTCGTCCTTGTATTTCAGGGCTAAATTGAGAAAGAAATGAGGAAATGTTACTTAAAGGGGGTTCGGGTTTCAGTCTGCTTTCTCTTTGTGAATCACATAGAAAAATGTAGATGAAGTGAATTCTTCTCTACTTTGCAAATGGTCGAGTTGCAAATACCTTTATTCCACTTCTTGTTCTGAAGTTACTGTAAAAGTTAACAGAAAAGATTTTTATTTAGTTGTCTCAAGTCATGGCGTATTGTTAAAATAGATCTTATTGTAGGTAAGAACTTGAAGTAACAAGTTAGAAATGAGCCGAGGTTTCTTCGGCTCAGTCGAGTTTTCTGTACAGAGTATAATCAAGGCCACCGAAAATAGATCTGGCTTTCGGTGGTCTCGGTATAATGCTGTATGAGCCGCGGGCCATGAATCTTTAACCACGGCCTGGTGGTGGCCTGTCTTGTACCTTTGTCAGATGCACGATGATGGCTAACTTTAACCTTAAATAAAAAAAAAAAAAACTACTGAGGCTAAAGGGCTGCAATTTGGTATGTTTGATGATTGGAGGGTGGATGATCAACATATTTGCAGCCTTCTAGCCTCAGTAGTTTTTAAGATCTGAGGGCGGACAGAAAAAGTGCGGACTGGCAGACAAATAACCATCTATTCAATAGT
>JANJGK010005036.1:0-40000 GCA_039081455.1 Macrobrachium rosenbergii
CAGGAATGCCTACAGTACACCACAAGAGATGCACTGAAAGCACTGTGATCAAGACCCTTCAGGAATGCCTACAGTACACCAAAAGAGATGCACTGAAAGCACTGTGACCATCACCCTTCAGGAATGCCTACAGTACACCACAAGAGATGCACTGAAAGCACTGTGATCAAGACCCTTCAGGAATGCCTACAGTACACCAAAAGAGATGCACTGAAAGCACTGTGACCATCACCCTTCAGGAATGCCTACAGTACACCAAAAGAGATGCACTGAAAGCACAGTGACCATCACCCTTCAGGAATGCCTACAGTACACCAAAAGAGATGCACTGAAAGCACTGTGACCAAGACCCTTCAGGAATGCCTACAGTACACCACAAGAGATGCACTGAAAGCACTGTGACCAAGACCCTTCAGGAATGCCTACAGTACACCAAAAGAGATGCACTGAAAGCACTGTGACCATCACCCTTCAGGAATGCCTACAGTACACCAAAAGAGATGCACTGAAAGCACTGTGACCATCACCCTTCAGGAATGCCTACAGTACACCAAAAGAGATACACTGAAAGCACTGTGACCATCACCCTTCAGGAATGCCTACAGTACACCACAAGAGATGCACTGAAAGCACTGTGACCAAGACCCTTCAGGAATGCCTACAGAACACCACAAGAGATGCACTGAAAGCACTGTGACCATCACCCTTCAGGAATGCCTACAGTACACCAAAAGAGATGCACTGAAAGCACTGTGACCAAGACCCTTCAGGAATGCCTACAGTACACCACAAGAGATGCACTGAAAGCACTGTGACCATCACCCTTCAGGAATGCCTACAGCACACCACAAGAGATGCACTGAAAGCACTGTGACCATCACCCTTCAGGAATGCCTACAGTACACCACAAGAGATGCACTGAAAGCACTGTGACCAAGACCCTTCAGGAATGCCTACAGTACACCACAAGAGATGCACTGAAAGCACTGTGACCAAGACCCTTCAGGAATGCCTACAGTACACCACAAGAGATGCACTGAAAGCACTGTGACCAAGACCCTTCAGGAATGCCTACAGTACACCACAAGAGATGCACTGAAAGCACTGTGACCATCACCCTTCAGGAATGCCTACAGTACACCACAAGAGATGCACTGAAAGCACTGTGACCATCACCCTTCAGGAATGCCTACAGCACACCACAAGAGATGCAGTGAAAGCACTGTGACCATCACCCTTCAGGAATGCCTACAGTACACCACAAGAGATGCACTGAAAGCACTGTGACCAAGACCCTTCAGGAATGCCTACAGTACACCACAAGAGATGCACTGAAAGCACTGTGACCATCACCCTTCAGGAATGCCTACAGCACACCACAAGAGATGCACTGAAAGCACTGTGACCATCACCCTTCAGGAATGCCTACAGTACACCACAAGAGATGCACTGAAAGCTCTGTGACCATCACCCTTCAGGAATGCCTACAGCACACCACAAGAGATGCACTGAAAGCACTGTGACCATCACCCTTCAGGAATGCCTACAGTACACCACAAGAGATGCACTGAAAGCACTGTGACCAAGACCCTTCAGGAATGCCTACAGTACACCACAAGAGATGCACTGAAAGCACTGTGACCAAGACCCTTCAGGAATGCCTACAGTACACCACAAGAGATGCACTGAAAGCACTGTGACCAAGACCCTTCAGGAATGCCTACAGTACACCACAAGAGATGCACTGAAAGCACTATGACCATCACCCTTCAGGAATGCCTACAGCACACCACAAGAGATGCACTGAAAGCACTGTGACCATCACCCTTCAGGAATGCCTACAGTACACCACAAGAGATGCACTGAAAGCACTGTGACCATCACCCTTCAGGAATGCCTACAGTACACCACAAGAGATGCACTGAAAGCACTGTGACCATCACCCTTCAGGAATGCCTACAGTACACCAAAAGAGATGCACTGAAAGCACTGTGACCATCACCCTTCAGGAATGCCTACAGTACACCACAAGAGATGCACTGAAAGCACTGTGACCAAGACCCTTCAGGAATGCCTACAGTACACCAAAAGAGATGCACTGAAAGCACTGTGACCATCACCCTTCAGGAATGCCTACAGTACACCACAAGAGATGCACTGAAAGCACTGTGACCAAGACCCTTCAGGAATGCCTACAGTACACCAAAAGAGATGCACTGAAAGCACTGTGACCATCACCCTTCAGGAATGCCTACAGCACACCACAAGAGATGCACTGAAAGCACTGTGACCATCACCCTTCAGGAATGCCTACAGCACACCACAAGAGATGCACTGAAAGCACTGTGACCATCACCCTTCAGGAATGCCTACAGCACACCACAAGAGATGCACTGAAAGCACTGTGACCATCACCCTTCAGGAATGCCTACAGCACACCACAAAAGATGCACTGAAAGCACTGTGACCAAGACCCTTCATGAATGCCTACAGTACACCACAAGAGATGCACTGAAAGCACTGTGACCATCACCCTTCAGGAATGCCTACAGTACACCAAAAGAGATGCACTGAAAGCACTGTGACCAAGACCCTTCAGGAATGCCTACAGTACACCAAAAGAGATGCACTGAAAGCACTGTGACCAAGACCCTTCAGGAATGCCTGCAGTACACCAAAAGAGATGCACTGAAAGCACTGGGACCATCACCCTTCAGGAATGCCTACAGCACACCACAAGAGATGCACTGAAAGCACTGTGACCAAGACCCTTCAGGAATGCCTACAGTACACCACAAGAGATGCACTGAAAGCACTGTGACCAAGACCCTTCAGGAATGCCTACAGTACACCAAAAGAGATGCACTGAAAGCACTGTGACCAAGACCCTTCAGGAATGCCTACAGTACACCACAAGAGATGCACTGAAAGCACAGTGACCAAGACCCTTCAGGAATGCCTACAGTACACCACAAGAGATGCACTGAAAGCACTGTGACCAAGACCCTTCAGGAATGCCTACAGTACACCACAAGAGATGCACTGAAAGCACTGTGACCAAGACCCTTCAGGAATGCCTACAGTACACCACAAGAGATGCACTGAAAGCACTGTGACCAAGACCCTTCAGGAATGCCTACAGTACACCAAAAGAGATGCACTGAAAGCACTGTGACCAAGACCCTTCAGGAATGCCTACAGTACACCAAAAGAGATGCACTGAAAGCACAGTGACCAAGACCCTTCAGGAATGCCTACAGTACACCACAAGAGATGCACTGAAAGCACTGTGACCAAGACCCTTCAGGAATGCCTACAGTACACCACAAGAGATGCACTGAAAGCACTGTGACCAAGACCCTTCAGGAATGCCTACAGTACACCACAAGAGATGCACTGAAAGCACTGTGACCAAGACCCTTCAGGAATGCCTACAGTACACCACAAGAGATGCACTGAAAGCACTGTGACCAAGACCCTTCAGGAATGCCTACAGTACACCACAAGAGATGCACTGAAAGCACAGTGACCAAGACCCTTCAGGAATGCCTACAGTACACCACAAGAGATGCACTGAAAGCACAGCGACCAAGACCCTTCAGGAATGCCTACAGTACACCACAAGAGATGCACTGAAAGCACAGCGACCATCACCCTTCAGGAATGCCTACAGTACACCACAAGAGATGCACTGAAAGCACTGTGACCAAGACCCTTCAGGAATGCCTACAGTACACCACAAGAGATGCACTGAAAGCACAGCGACCAAGACCCTTCAGGAATGCCTACAGTACACCACAAGAGATGCACTGAAAGCACTGTGACCATCACCCTTCAGGAATGCCTACAGTACACCACAAGAGATGCACTGAAAGCACTGTGACCAAGACCCTTCAGGAATGCCTACAGTACACCACAAGAGATGCACTGAAAGCACAGCGACCAAGACCCTTCAGGAATGCCTACAGTACACCACAAGAGATGCACTGAAAGCACTGTGACCATCACCCTTCAGGAATGCCTACAGTACACCACAAGAGATGCACAGAAAGCACTGTGACCAAGACCCTTCAGGAATGCCTACAGTACACCACAAGAGATGCACTGAAAGCACTGGGACCAAGACCCTTCAGGAATGCCTACAGTACACCACAAGAGATGCACTGAAAGCACAGCGACCAAGACCCTTCAGGAATGCCTACAGTACACCACAAGAGATGCACTGAAAGCACTGTGACCATCACCCTTCAGGAATGCCTACAGTACACCACAAGAGATGCACAGAAAGCACTGTGACCAAGACCCTTCAGGAATGCCTACAGTACACCACAAGAGATGCACTGAAAGCACTGGGACCAAGACCCTTCAGGAATGCCTACAGTACACCACAAGAGATGCACTGAAAGCACTGGGACCAACACCCTTCAGGAATGCCTACAGTACACCACAAGAGATGCACTGAAAGCACTGGGACCAAGACCCTTCAGGAATGCCTACAGTACACCACAAGAGATGCACTGAAAGCACTGGGACCAACACCCTTCAGGAATGCCTACAGTACACCACAAGAGATGCACAGAAAGCACTGTGACCAAGACCCTTCAGGAATGCCTACAGTACACCACAAGAGATGCACTGAAAGCACTGGGACCAAGACCCTTCAGGAATGCCTACAGTACACCACAAGAGATGCACTGAAAGCACAGCGACCATCACCCTTCAGGAATGCCTACAGCACACCACAAGAGATGCACTGAAAGCACAGCGACCATCACCCTTCAGGAATGCCTACAGTACACCACAAGAGATGCACTGAAAGCACATTGACCAACACCCTTCAGGAATGCCTACAGTACACCACAAGAGATGCACTGAAAGCACAGTGACCAAGACCCTTCAGGAATGCCTACAGTACACCACAAGAGATGCACTGAAAGCACAGTGACCAACACCCTTCAGGAATGCCTACAGTACACCACAAGAGATGCACTGAAAGCACAGTGACCAAGACCCTTCAGGAATGCCTACAGTACACCACAAGAGATGCACTGAAAGCACTGGGACCAACACCCTTCAGGAATGCCTACAGTACACCACAAGAGATGCACTGAAAGCACTGGGACCAAGACCCTTCAGGAATGCCTACAGTACACCACAAGAGATGCACTGAAAGCACTGGGACCAAGACCCTTCAGGAATGCCTACAGTACACCACAAGAGATGCACTGAAAGCACTGGGACCAAGACCCTTCAGGAATGCCTACAGTACACCACAAGAGATGCACTGAAAGCACTGGGACCAACACCCTTCAGGAATGCCTACAGTACACCACAAGAGATGCACTGAAAGCACAGTGACCATCACCCTTCAGGAATGCCTACAGTACACCACAAGAGATGCACTGAAAGCACAGTGACCAACACCCTTCAGGAATGCCTACAGTACACCACAAGAGATGCACTGAAAGCACTGGGACCAAGACCCTTAAGGAATGCCTACAGTACACCACAAGAGATGCACTGAAAGCACTGGGACCAACACCCTTCAGGAATGCCTACAGTACACCACAAGAGATGCACTGAAAGCACTGGGACCAACACCCTTCAGGAATGCCTACAGTACACCACAAGAGATGCACTGAAAGCACTGGGACCAACACCCTTCAGGAATGCCTACAGTACACCACAAGAGATGCACTGAAAGCACTGGGACCAACACCCTTCAGGAATGCCTACAGTACACCACAAGAGATGCACTGAAAGCACAGTGACCAACACCCTTCATGAATGCCTACAGTACACCACAAGAGATGCACTGAAAGCACTGGGACCAAGACCCTTCAGGAATGCCTACAGTACACCACAAGAGATGCACTGAAAGCACTGGGACCAACACCCTTCAGGAATGCCTACAGTACACCACAAGAGATGCACTGAAAGCACAGTGACCAAGACCCTTCAGGAATGCCTACAGTACACCACAAGAGATGCACTGAAAGCACTGGGACCAACACCCATCAGGAATGCCTACAGTACACCACAAGAGATGCACTGAAAGCACAGTGACCAACACCCTTCAGGAATGCCTACAGTACACCACAAGAGATGCACTGAAAGCACTGGGACCAACACCCTTCATGAATGCCTACAGTACACCACAAGAGATGCACTGAAAGCACTGGGACCAACACCCTTCAGGAATGCCTACAGTACACCACAAGAGATGCACTGAAAGCACTGGGACCAACACCCTTCATGAATGCCTACAGTACACCACAAGAGATGCACTGAAAGCACTGTGACCAAGATCCTTCAGGAATGCCTACAGTACACCACAAGAGATGCACTGAAAGCACTTGGACCAAGACCCTTCAGGAATGCCTACAGTACACCACAAGAGATGCAATGAAAGCACAGTGACCAAGACCCTTCAGGAATGCCTACAGTACACCACAAGAGATGCACTGAAAGCACTGGGACCAAGACCCTTCAGGAATGCCTACAGTACACCACAAGAGATGCACTGAAAGCACAGTGACCAACAGCCTTCAGGAATGCCTACAGTAAACCACAAGAGATGCACTGAAAGCACTGTGACCAAGACCCTTCATGAATGCCTACAGTACACCACAAGAGATGCACTGAAAGCACTGTGACCAAGACCCTTCAGGAATGCCTACAGTACACCACAAGAGATGCACTGAAAGCACTGTGACCAACACCCTTCATGAATGCCTACAGTACACCACAAGAGATGCACTGAAAGCACTGTGACCAAGACCCTTCAGGAATGCCTACAGTACACCACAAGAGATGCACTGAAAGCACTGGGACCAACACCCTTCAGGAATGCCTACAGTACACCACAAGAGATGCACTGAAAGCACTGGGACCAACACCCTTCAGGAATGCCTACAGTACACCACAAGAGATGCACTGAAAGCACTGGGACCAACACCCTTCAGGAATGCCTACAGTACACCACGAGAGATGCACTGAAAGCACTGGGACCAACACCCTTCAGGAATGCCTACAGTACACCACAAGAGATGCACTGAAAGCACTGGGACCAAGACCCTTCAGGAATGCCTACAGTACACCACAAGAGATGCACTGAAAGCACTGGGACCAAGACCCTTCAGGAATGCCTACAGTACACCACAAGAGATGCACTGAAAGCACTGGGACCAACACCCTTCAGGAATGCCTACAGTACACCACAAGAGATGCACTGAAAGCACTGGGACCAAGACCCTTCAGGAATGCCTACAGTACACCACAAGAGATGCACTGAAAGCACTGGGACCAACACCCTTCAGGAATGCCTACAGTACACCACGAGAGATGCACTGAAAGCACTGGGACCAAGACCCTTCAGGAATGCCTACAGTACACCACAAGAGATGCACTGAAAGCACTGGGACCAAGACCCTTCAGGAATGCCTACAGTACACCACAAGAGATGCACTGAAAGCACTGGGACCAAGACCCTTCAGGAATGCCTACAGTACACCACAAGAGATGCAATGAAAGCACTGTGACCAAGACCCTTCAGGAATGCCTACAGCACACCACAAGAGATGCACTGAAAGCATTGTGACCAAGACCCTTCAGGAATGCCTACAGCACACCACAAGAGATGCACTGAAAGCACTGTGACCAAGACCCTTCAGGAATGCCTACAGCACACCACAAGAGATGCACTGAAAGCATTGTGACCAAGACCCTTCAGGAATGCCTACAGCACACCACAAGAGATGCACTGAAAGCATTGTGACCAAGACCCTTCAGGAATGCCTACAGCACACCACATGAGATGCACTGAAAGCATTGTGACCAAGACCCTTCAGGAATGCCTACAGCACACCACAAGAGATGCACTGAAAGCATTGTGACCAAGACCCTTCAGGAATGCCTACAGCACACCACAAGAGATGCACTGAAAGCATTGTGACCAAGACCCTTCAGGAATGCCTACAGCACACCACAAGAGATGCAATGAAAGCACTGTGACCAAGACCCTTCAGGAATGCCTACAGCACACCACAAGAGATGCACTGAAAGCATTGTGACCAAGACCCTTCAGGAATGCCTACAGCACACCACAAGAGATGCACTGAAAGCATTGTGACCAAGACCCTTCAGGAATGCCTACAGCACACCACATGAGATGCACTGAAAGCACTGTGACCAAGACCCTTCAGGAATGTCTACAGCACACCACAAGAGATGCACTGAAAGCATTGTGACCAAGACCCTTCAGGAATGCCTACAGCACACCACAAGAGATGCACTGAAAGCACTGGGACCAACACCCTTCAGGAATGCCTACAGTACACCACAAGAGATGCACTGAAAGCACTGGGACCAACACCCTTCAGGAATGCCTACAGTACACCACAAGAGATGCACTGAAAGCACTGGGACCAAGACCCTTCAGGAATGCCTACAGTACACCACGAGAGATGCACTGAAAGCACTGGGACCAAGACCCTTCAGGAATGCCTACAGTACACCACAAGAGATGCACTGAAAGCACTGGGACCAAGACCCTTCAGGAATGCCTACAGTACACCACAAGAGATGCACTGAAAGCACAGTGACCATCACCCTTCAGGAATACCTACAGTACACCACGAGAGATGCAATGAAAGCACTGTGACCAAGACCCTTCAGGAATGCCTACAGCACACCACAAGAGATGCACTGAAAGTATTGTGACCAAGACCCTTCAGGAATGCCTACAGTACACCACAAGAGATGCACTGAAAGCACTGTGACCAAGACCCTTCAGGAATGCCTACAGTACACCACAAGCGATGCACTGAAAGCACTGGGACCAAGACCCTTCAGGAATGCCTACAGTACACCACAAGAGATGCACTGAAAGCACTGTGACCAAGACCCTTCAGGAATGCCTACAGTACACCACAAGAGATGCACTGAAAGCACTGTGACCAAGACCCTTCAGGAATGCCTACAGTACACCACAAGAGATGCACTGAAAGCACTCGGACCAAGACCCTTCAGGAATGCCTACAGTACACCACGAGAGATGCAATGAAAGCACTGTGACCAAGACCCTTCAGGAATGCCTACAGCACACCACAAGAGATGCACTGAAAGCATTGTGACCAAGACCCTTCATGAATGCCTACAGTACACCACAAGAGATGCACTGAAAGCACTGTGACCAAGACCCTTCAGGAATGCCTACAGTACACCACAAGAGATGCACTGAAAGCACTGTGACCAAGACCCTTCAGGAATGCCTACAGTACACCACAAGAGATGCACTGAAAGCACTGGGACCAAGACCCTTCAGGAATGCCTACAGTACACCACGAGAGATGCAATGAAAGCACTGTGACCAAGACCCTTCAGGAATGCCTACAGCACACCACAAGAGATGCACTGAAAGCACTGTGACCAAGACCCTTCAGGAATGCCTACAGCACACCACAAGAGATGCACTGAAAGCACTGTGACCAAGACCCTTCAGGAATGCCAACAGTACACCACAAGAGATGCACTGAAAGCACTGTGACCAAGACCCTTCAGGAATGCCTACAGCACACCACAAGAGATGCACTGAAAGCACTGTGACCAAGACCCTTCAGGAATGCCTACAGCACACCACAAGAGATGCACTGAAAGCACTGTGACCAAGACCCTTCAGGAATGCCTACAGCACACCACAAGAGATGCACTGAAAGCACTGTGACCAAGACCCTTCAGGAATGCCTACAGTACACCACAAGAGATGCACTGAAAGCACTGTGACCAAGACCCTTCAGGAATGCCTACAGCACACCACAAGAGATGCACTGAAAGCACTGTGACCAAGACCCTTCAGGAATGCCTACAGCACACCACAAGAGATGCACTGAAAGCACTGTGACCAAGACCCTTCAGGAATGCCTACAGTACACCACAAGAGATGCACTGAAAGCACTGTGACCAAGACCCTTCAGGAATGCCTACAGCACACCACAAGAGATGCACTGAAAGCACTGTGACCAAGACCCTTCAGGAATGCCTACAGCACACCACAAGAGATGCACTGAAAGCACTGTGACCAAGACCCTTCAGGAATGCCTACAGTACACCACAAGAGATGCACTGAAAGCACTGTGACCAAGACCCTTCATGAATGCCTACAGTACACCACAAGAGATGCACTGAAAGCACTGTGACCAAGACCCTTCATGAATGCCTACAGCACACCACAAGAGATGCACTGAAAGCACTGTGACCAAGACCCTTCATGAATGCCTACAGTACACCACAAGAGATGCACTGAAAGCACTGTGACCAAGACCCTTCATGAATGCCTACAGTACACCACAAGAGATGCACTGAAAGCACTGTGACCAAGACCCTTCATGAATGCCTACAGTACACCACAAGAGATGCACTGAAAGCACAGTGACCAAGACCCTTCATGAATGCCTACAGTACACCACAAGAGATGCACTGAAAGCACTGTGACCAAGACCCTTCATGAATGCCTACAGTACACCACAAGAGATGCACTGAAAGCACTGTGACCAAGACCCTTCAGGAATGCCTACAGCACACCACAAGAGATGCACTGAAAGCACTGTGACCAACACCCTTCAGGAATGCCTACAGTACACCACAAGAGATGCACTGAAAGCACTGGGACCAACACCCTTCAGGAATGCCTACAGTACATCACAAGAGATGCACTGAAAGCACTGGGACCAACACCCTTCAGGAATGCCTACAGTACACCACAAGAGATGCACTGAAAGCACTGGGAGCAACACCCTTCAGGAATGCCTACAGTACATCACAAGAGATGCACTGAAAGCACTGGGACCAACACCCTTCAGGAATGCCTACAGTACATCACAAGAGATGCACTGAAAGCACTGGGACCAACACCCTTCAGGAATGCCTACAGCACACCACAAGAGATGCACTGAAAGCACTGTGACCAAGACCCTTCAGGAATGCCTACAGTACACCACAAGAGATGCACTGAAAGCACTGTGACCAAGACCCTTCAGGAATGCCTACAGTACACCACAAGAGATGCACTGAAAGCACAGTGACCAAGACCCTTCAGGAATGCCTACAGTACACCACAAGAGATGCACTGAAAGCACTGGGACCAACACCCTTCAGGAATGCCTACAGTACACCACAAGAGATGCACTGAAAGCACTGTGACCAAGACCTTTCATGAATGCCTACAGTACACCACAAGAGATGCACTGAAAGCACTGGGACCAAGACCCTTCAGGAATGCCTACAGTACACCACAAGAGATGCACTGAAAGCACTGTGACCAAGACCCTTCATGAATGCCTACAGTACACCACAAGAGATGCACTGAAAGCACTGTGACCAACACCCTTCAGGAATGCCTACAGTACACCACAAGAGATGCACTGAAAGCACTGGGACCAACACCCTTCAGGAATGCCTACAGTACATCACAAGAGATGCACTGAAAGCACTGGGACCAACACCCTTCAGGAATGCCTACAGTACACCACAAGAGATGCACTGAAAGCACTGGGACCAAGACCCTTCAGGAATGCCTACAGTACATCACAAGAGATGCACTGAAAGCACTGGGACCAACACCCTTCAGGAATGCCTACAGTACACCACAAGAGATGCACTGAAAGCACTGGGACCAACACCCTTCAGGAATGCCTACAGTACACCACAAGAGATGCACTGAAAGCACAGTGACCAAGACCCTTCAGGAATGCCTACAGTACACCACAAGAGATGCACTGAAAGCACTGGGACCAACACCCTTCAGGAATGCCTACAGTACACCACAAGAGATGCACTGAAAGCACTGTGACCAAGACCTTTCATGAATGCCTACAGTACACCACAAGAGATGCACTGAAAGCACTGGGACCAAGACCCTTCAGGAATGCCTACAGTACACCACAAGAGATGCACTGAAAGCACTGTGACCAAGACCCTTCATGAATGCCTACAGTACACCACAAGAGATGCACTGAAAGCACTGGGACCAAGACCCTTCAGGAATGCCTACAGTACACCACAAGAGATGCACTGAAAGCACTGTGACCAAGACCCTTCAGGAATGCCTACAGTACACCACAAGAGATGCACTGAAAGCACTGTGACCAAGACCCTTCAGGAATGCCTACAGTACACCACAAGAGATGCACTGAAAGCACAGTGACCAAGACCCTTCAGGAATGCCTACAGTACACCACAAGAGATGCACTGAAAGCACTGTGACCAAGACCCTTCAGGAATGCCTACAGTACACCACAAGAGATGCACTGAAAGCACTGTGACCAAGACCCTTCAGGAATGCCTACAGTACACCACAAGAGATGCACTGAAAGCACTGGGACCAAGACCCTTCAGGAATGCCTACAGTACACCACAAGAGATGCACTGAAAGCACTGTGACCAAGACCCTTCAGGAATGCCTACAGTACACCACAAGAGATGCACTGAAAGCACAGTGACCAAGACCCTTCAGGAATGCCTACAGTACACCACAAGAGATGCACTGAAAGCACTGGGACCAACACCCTTCAGGAATGCCTACAGTACACCACAAGAGATGCACTGAAAGCACTGGGACCAAGACCCTTCAGGAATGCCTACAGTACACCACAAGAGATGCACTGAAAGCACTGTGACCAAGACCCTTCATGAATGCCTACAGTACACCACAAGAGATGCACTGAAAGCACTGGGACCAAGACCCTTCAGGAATGCCTACAGTACACCACAAGAGATGCACTGAAAGCACTGTGACCAAGACCCTTCAGGAATGCCTACAGTACACCACAAGAGATGCACTGAAAGCACTGTGACCAAGACCCTTCAGGAATGCCTACAGTACACCACAAGAGATGCACTGAAAGCACAGTGACCAAGACCCTTCAGGAATGCCTACAGTACACCACAAGAGATGCACTGAAAGCACTGTGACCAAGACCCTTCAGGAATGCCTACAGTACACCACAAGAGATGCACTGAAAGCACTGGGACCAAGACCCTTCAGGAATGCCTACAGTACACCACAAGAGATGCACTGAAAGCACTGGGACCAAGACCCTTCAGGAATGCCTACAGTACACCACAAGAGATGCACTGAAAGCACCGTGACCAAGACCCTTCAGGAATGCCTACAGTACACCACAAGAGATGCACTGAAAGCACTGTGACCAAGATTCTTCAGGAATGCCTACAGTACACCACAAGAGATGCACTGAAAGCACTGTGACCAAGACCCTTCAGGAATGCCTACAGTACACCACAAGAGATGCACTGAAAGCACTGGGACCAACACCCTTCAGGAATGCCTACAGTACACCACAAGAGATGCACTGAAAGCACTGTGACCAAGACCCTTCAGGAATGCCTACAGTACACCACAAGAGATGCACTGAAAGCACTGTGACCAAGACCCTTCAGGAATGCCTACAGTACACCACAAGAGATGCACTGAAAGCACTGGGACCAACACCCTTCAGGAATGCCTACAGTACACCACAAGAGATGCACTGAAAGCACTGTGACCAAGACCCTTCAGGAATGCCTACAGTACACCACAAGAGATGCACTGAAAGCACTGTGACCAAGACCCTTCAGGAATGCCTACAGTACACCACAAGAGATGCACTGAAAGCACTGGGACCAACACCCTTCAGGAATGCCTACAGTACACCACAAGAGATGCACTGAAAGCACTGGGACCAACACCCTTCAGGAATGCCTACAGTACACCACAAGAGATGCACTGAAAGCACTGGGACCAAGACCCTTCAGGAATGCCTACAGTACACCACAAGAGATGCACTGAAAGCACCGTGACCAAGACCCTTCAGGAATGCCTACAGTACACCACAAGAGATGCACTGAAAGCACTGTGACCAAGACCCTTCAGGAATGCCTACAGTACACCACAAGAGATGCACTGAAAGCACTGTGACCAAGACCCTTCAGGAATGCCTACAGTACACCACAAGAGATGCACTGAAAGCACTGGGACCAACACCCTTCAGGAATGCCTACAGTACACCACAAGAGATGCACTGAAAGCACTGTGACCAAGACCCTTCAGGAATGCCTACAGTACACCACAAGAGATGCACTGAAAGCACTGTGACCAAGACCCTTCAGGAATGCCTACAGTACACCACAAGAGATGCACTGAAAGCACCGTGACCAAGACCCTTCAGGAATGCCTACAGTACACCACAGGAGATGCACTGAAAGCACCGTGACCAAGACCCTTCAGGAATGCCTACAGTACACCACAAGAGATGCACTGAAAGCACTGGGACCAAGACCCTTCAGGAATGCCTACAGTACACCACAAGAGATGCACTGAAAGCACTGGGACCAAGACCCTTCAGGAATGCCTACAGTACACCACAAGAGATGCACTGAAAGCACCGTGACCAAGACCCTTCAGGAATGCCTACAGTACACCACAAGAGATGCACTGAAAGCACTGTGACCAAGACCCTTCAGGAATGCCTACAGTACACCACAAGAGATGCACTGAAAGCACTGTGACCAAGACCCTTCAGGAATGCCTACAGTACACCACAAGAGATGCACTGAAAGCACTGGGACCAAGACCCTTCAGGAATGCCTACAGTACACCACAAGAGATGCACTGAAAGCACTGTGACCAACACCCTTCAGGAATGCCTACAGTACACCACAAGAGATGCACTGAAAGCACTGTGACCAAGACCCTTCAGGAATGCCTACAGTACACCACAAGAGATGCACTGAAAGCACTGGGACCAACACCCTTCAGGAATGCCTACAGTACACCACAAGAGATGCACTGAAAGCACTGTGACCAAGACCCTTCAGGAATGCCTACAGTACACCACAAGAGATGCACTGAAAGCACTGGGACCAACACCCTTCAGGAATGCCTACAGTACACCACAAGAGATGCACTGAAAGCACCGTGACCAAGACCCTTCAGGAATGCCTACAGTACACCACAGGAGATGCACTGAAAGCACCGTGACCAAGACCCTTCAGGAATGCCTACAGTACACCACAAGAGATGCACTGAAAGCACTGGGACCAAGACCCTTCAGGAATGCCTACAGTACACCACAAGAGATGCACTGAAAGCACTGGGACCAAGACCCTTCAGGAATGCCTACAGTACACCACAAGAGATGCACTGAAAGCACCGTGACCAAGACCCTTCAGGAATGCCTACAGTACACCACAAGAGATGCACTGAAAGCACTGTGACCAAGACCCTTCAGGAATGCCTACAGTACACCACAAGAGATGCACTGAAAGCACTGTGACCAAGACCCTTCAGGAATGCCTACAGTACACCACAAGAGATGCACTGAAAGCACTGTGACCAAGACCCTTCAGGAATGCCTACAGTACACCACAAGAGATGCACTGAAAGCACTGTGACCAACACCCTTCAGGAATGCCTACAGTACACCACAAGAGATGCACTGAAAGCACTGTGACCAAGACCCTTCAGGAATGCCTACAGTACACCACAAGAGATGCACTGAAAGCACTGGGACCAACACCCTTCAGGAATGCCTACAGTACACCACAAGAGATGCACTGAAAGCACTGTGACCAAGACCCTTCAGGAATGCCTACAGTACACCACAAGAGATGCACTGAAAGCACTGGGACCAACACCCTTCAGGAATGCCTACAGTACACCACAAGAGATGCACTGAAAGCACTGTGACCAAGACCCTTCAGGAATGCCTACAGTACACCACAAGAGATGCACTGAAAGCACTGGGACCAAGACCCTTCAGGAATGCCTACAGTACACCACAAGAGATGCACTGAAAGCACCGTGACCAAGACCCTTCAGGAATGCCTACAGTACACCACAAGAGATGCACTGAAAGCACTGTGACCAAGACCCTTCAGGAATGCCTACAGTACACCACAAGAGATGCACTGAAAGCACTGTGACCAAGACCCTTCAGGAATGCCTACAGTACACCACAAGAGATGCACTGAAAGCACTGTGACCAACACCCTTCAGGAATGCCTACAGTACACCACAAGAGATGCACTGAAAGCACTGTGACCAAGACCCTTCAGGAATGCCTACAGTACACCACAAGAGATGCACTGAAAGCACTGTGACCAACACCCTTCAGGAATGCCTACAGTACACCACAAGAGATGCACTGAAAGCACTGTGACCAACACCCTTCAGGAATGCCTACAGTACACCACAAGAGATGCACTGAAAGCACTGTGACCAACACCCTTCAGGAATGCCTACAGTACACCACAAGAGATGCACTGAAAGCACTGTGACCAACACCCTTCAGGAATGCCTACAGTACACCACAAGAGATGCACTGAAAGCACTGTGACCAACACCCTTCAGGAATGCCTACAGTACACCACAAGAGATGCACTGAAAGCACTGTGACCAACACCCTTCAGGAATGCCTACAGTACACCACAAGAGATGCACTGAAAGCACTGTGACCAACACCCTTCAGGAATGCCTACAGTACACCACAAGAGATGCACTGAAAGCACTGTGACCAACACCCTTCAGGAATGCCTACAGTACACCACAAGAGATGCACTGAAAGCACTGTGACCAAGACCCTTCAGGAATGCCTACAGTTCACCACAGGAGATGCACTGAAAGCACCGTGACCAAGACCCTTCAGGAATGCCTACAGTACACCACAAGAGATGCAATGAAAGCACTGTGACCAAGACCCTTCAGGAATGCCTACAGTACACCACAAGAGATGCACTGAAAGCACTGGGACCAACACCCTTCAGGAATGCCTACAGTACACCACAAGAGATGCACTGAAAGCACTGTGACCAACACCCTTCAGGAATGCCTACAGTACACCACAAGAGATGCACTGAAAGCACTGTGACCAAGACCCTTCAGGAATGCCTACAGTACACCACAGGAGATGCACTGAAAGCACTGTGACCAAGACCCTTCAGGAATGCCTACAGTACACCACAGGAGATGCACTGAAAGCACCGTGACCAAGACCCTTCAGGAATGCCTACAGTACACCACAAGAGATGCAATGAAAGCACTGTGACCAAGACCCTTCAGGAATGCCTACAGTACACCACAAGAGATGCACTGAAAGCACCGTGACCAAGACCCTTCAGGAATGCCTACAGTACACCACAAGAGATGCACTGAAAGCACTGTGACCAACACCCTTCAGGAATGCCTACAGTACACCACAAGAGATGCACTGAAAGCACTGTGACCAACACCCTTCAGGAATGCCTACAGTACACCACAAGAGATGCACTGAAAGCACTGTGACCAACACCCTTCATGAATGCCTACAGTACACCACAAGAGATGCACTGAAAGCACTGTGACCAAGACCCTTCAGGAATGCCTACAGTACACCACAGGAGATGCACTGAAAGCACCGTGACCAAGACCCTTCAGGAATGCCTACAGTACACCACAAGAGATGCAATGAAAGCACTGTGACCAAGACCCTTCAGGAATGCCTACAGTACACCACAAGAGATGCACTGAAAGCACTGGGACCAAGACCCTTCAGGAATGCCTACAGTACACCACAAGAGATGCACTGAAAGCACTGGGACCAAGACCCTTCAGGAATGCCTACAGTACACCACAAGAGATGCACTGAAAGCACCGTGACCAAGACCCTTCAGGAATGCCTACAGTACACCACAAGAGATGCACTGAAAGCACTGGGACCAACACCCTTCAGGAATGCCTACAGTACACCACAAGAGATGCACTGAAAGCACAGTGACCAACACCCTTCAGGAATGCCTACAGTACACCACAAGAGATGCACTGAAAGCACAGTGACCAAGACCCTTCAGGAATGCCTACTGTACACCACAAGAGATGCACTGAAAGCACTGGGACCAAGACCCTTCAGGAATGCCTACAGTACACCACAAGAGATGCACTGAAAGCACTGTGACCAACACCCTTCAGGAATGCCTACAGTACACCACAAGAGATGCACTGAAAGCACTGGAACCATCACCCTTCAGGAATGCCTACAGTACACCACAAGAGATGCACTGAAAGCACTGGAACCATCACCCTTCAGGAATGCCTACAGTACACCACAAGAGATGCACTGAAAGCACAGTGACCAAGACCCTTCAGGAATGCCTACAGTACACCACAAGAGATGCACTGAAAGCACAGTGACCAACACCCTTCAGGAATGCCTACAGTACACCACAAGAGATGCACTGAAAGCACAGTGACCAACACCCTTCAGGAATGCCTACAGTACACCACAAGAGATGCACTGAAAGCACAGTGACCAAGACCCTTCATGAATGCCTACAGTACACCACAAGAGATGCACTGAAAGCACTGGGACCAAGACCCTTCAGGAATGCCTACAGTACACCACAAGAGATGCACTGAAAGCACTGTGACCAACACCCTTCAGGAATGCCTACAGTACACCACAAGAGATGCACTGAAAGCACTGTGACCAAGATCCTTCAGGAATGCCTACAGTACACCACAAGAGATGCACTGAAAGCACTGTGACCAAGATCCTTCAGGAATGCCTACAGTACACCACAAGAGATGCACTGAAAGCACTGTGACCAAGATCCTTCAGGAATGCCTACAGTACACCACAAGAGATGCACTGAAAGCACTGGGACCAACACCCTTCAGGAATGCCTACAGTACACCACAAGAGATGCACTGAAAGCACTGGGACCAAGATCCTTCAGGAATGCCTACAGTACACCACAAGAGATGCACTGAAAGCACTGTGACCAAGATCCTTCAGGAATGCCTACAGTACACCACAAGAGATGCACTGAAAGCACTGTGACCAAGATCCTTCAGGAATGCCTACAGTACACCACAAGAGATGCACTGAAAGCACTGTGACCAAGATCCTTCAGGAATGCCTACAGTACACCACAAGAGATGCACTGAAAGCACTGTGACCAAGACCCTTCATGAATGCCTACAGTACACCACAAGAGATGCACTGAAAGCACTGTGACCAAGATCCTTCAGGAATGCCTACAGTACACCACAAGAGATGCACTGAAAGCACTGTGACCAAGATCCTTCAGGAATGCCTACAGTACACCACAAGAGATGCACTGAAAGCACTGTGACCAAGACCCTTCATGAATGCCTACAGTACACCACAAGAGATGCACTGAAAGCACTGTGACCAAGATCCTTCAGGAATGCCTACAGTACACCACAAGAGATGCACTGAAAGCACTGTGACCAAGATCCTTCAGGAATGCCTACAGTACACCACAAGAGATGCACTGAAAGCACTGTGACCAAGATCCTTCATGAATGCCTACAGTACACCACAAGAGATGCACTGAAAGCACTGTGACCAAGATCCTTCAGGAATGCCTACAGTACACCACAAGAGATGCACTGAAAGCACTGTGACCAAGATCCTTCAGGAATGCCTACAGTACACCACAAGAGATGCACTGAAAGCACTGTGACCAAGATCCTTCAGGAATGCCTACAGTACACCACAAGAGATGCACTGAAAGCACTGTGACCAAGACCCTTCATGAATGCCTACAGTACACCACAAGAGATGCACTGAAAGCACTGTGACCAAGATCCTTCAGGAATGCCTACAGTACACCACAAGAGATGCACTGAAAGCACTGTGACCAAGACCCTTCATGAATGCCTACAGTACACCACAAGAGATGCACTGAAAGCACTGTGACCAAGATCCTTCAGGAATGCCTACAGTACACCACAAGAGATGCACTGAAAGCACTGGGACCAAGATCCTTCAGGAATGCCTACAGTACACCACAAGAGATGCACTGAAAGCACTGTGACCAAGATCCTTCAGGAATGCCTACAGTACACCACAAGAGATGCACTGAAAGCACTGTGACCAAGACCCTTCATGAATGCCTACAGTACACCACAAGAGATGCACTGAAAGCACTGTGACCAAGATCCTTCAGGAATGCCTACAGTACACCACAAGAGATGCACTGAAAGCACAGTGACCAACACCCTTCAGGAATGCCTACAGTACACCACAAGAGATGCACTGAAAGCACAGTGACCAACACCCTTCAGGAATGCCTACAGTACACCACAAGAGATGCACTGAAAGCACAGTGACCAACACCCTTCAGGAATGCCTACAGTACACCACAAGAGATGCACTGAAAGCACTGGGACCAAGATCCTTCAGGAATGCCTACAGTACACCACAAGAGATGCACTGAAAGCACTGTGACCAAGACCCTTCAGGAATGCCTACAGTACACCACAAGAGATGCACTGAAAGCACTGTGACCAAGATCCTTCAGGAATGCCTACAGTACACCACAAGAGATGCACTGAAAGCACAGTGACCAAGACCCTTCAGGAATGCCTACAGTACACCACAAGAGATGCACTGAAAGCACAGTGACCAACACCCTTCAGGAATGCCTACAGTACACCACAAGAGATGCACTGAAAGCACAGTGACCAAGACCCTTCAGGAATGCCTACAGTACACCACAAGAGATGCACTGAAAGCACTGGGACCAAGACCCTTCAGGAATGCCTACAGTACACCACAAGAGATGCACTGAAAGCACTGTGACCAACACCCTTCAGGAATGCCTACAGTACACCACAAGAGATGCACTGAAAGCACTGTGACCAAGATCCTTCAGGAATGCCTACAGTACACCACAAGAGATGCACTGAAAGCACTGTGACCAAGATCCTTCAGGAATGCCTACAGTACACCACAAGAGATGCACTGAAAGCACTGTGACCAAGACCCTTCATGAATGCCTACAGTACACCACAAGAGATGCACTGAAAGCACTGTGACCAAGATCCTTCAGGAATGCCTACAGTACACCACAAGAGATGCACTGAAAGCACTGTGACCAAGATCCTTCAGGAATGCCTACAGTACACCACAAGAGATGCACTGAAAGCAATGTGACCAAGATCCTCCAGGAATGCCTACAGTACACCACAAGAGATGCACTGAAAGCACTGTGACCAAGATCCTTCAGGAATGCCTACAGGACACCACAAGAGATGCACTGAAAGCACTGTGACCAAGACCCTTCATGAATGCCTACAGTACACCACAAGAGATGCACTGAAAGCACTGTGACCAAGATCCTTCAGGAATGCCTACAGTACACCACAAGAGATGCACTGAAAGCACTGTGACCAAGATCCTTCAGGAATGCCTACAGTACACCACAAGAGATGCACTGAAAGCACTGTGACCAAGACCCTTCAGGAATGCCTACAGTACACCACATGAGGTGCACCAACAGAATTATAGACAAAAAAAGTCCAGACGCTACAATGCTGTAAGACCTTTCTTACGTGGTAGTGACTGCTTACATTACGGTAAAATGAAAATGATCAAAAAAAGGTCATAGTAAGATCAGAGAGAGAGAGAGAGAGAGATAATGGGTAAGTGACGGCTGTCCTTGCCACAATAAAATGAATTTGATCTTAGGTGGATTGAAGAACAAAACTGAGTTTTACACTCATAAGCCAATTAAATAAAACTCAACAAAGCATATGTAATCAGGCCACAAACTGCAGAAAGGTGCAACAGAATTATTTCCTTTGATAACGGAAAAAGTTGCCTATTCATCAAACATGTAGGTTTAAGAGAACCAAAGATGAAACAGGATCCATACAAAATGGGAAAATGACAACAAATTGATCAAATCAGGAGACTCTCCATTCGCATATTTTACATAGTATCTGCAACACAGATTTAAGCGTACAATACTTAAAAATAAGTGGGCTAGCGCAGGCAAGCATTTTGGACTGCAGCACCCAAAGAAGCACTTGCAAGAAAGCTAGAGAATTCCAACCTTACAACTGAAATGAAAAGAACACAAGCTTTGTGACAGAAGTTTCTGAGCTCTCTCTGCCAAAATGACCAGTAAAAAGTACTCAGGAGAAATGGGAACAAACGCCACTCATGGAGGGATATCTCCCAACAAATTTAAAGATATTAATGGCAGAAGGACACAAACACATGGAGCACACAGCTTTTACACAGAGGTAATGCTCTCATTAAAATGAAAGTCCTCCACGATATTAGCAAAATACCCAGAGTGGATTTTGGAATGCAAGAATCTTCACACAGAAGCAATATGGAAAATATCAAGGCTGTGTGAACAAAAGGACAAATTAAATCTTTTATGCAATTTCCAGACTAGATTAGAGATCACAAGCAACGTGATTATGCAAACCTAATGACTAGTTAACACCTTTCAAAATGAATGCGAAAGGAATTCCCAGTGGATCGAGGTATGTAAACAGGAAAGAATCCCTGACATTAGTGGAAATCATACCCAGACAGGTTCTGGGAACTGAGTTGCGTGAAGTACCACTGAAAATGTCCAATTTGGGCCCCTCCACTCTCGTGATTATATATGGGCTTTCTGAATTATTTCTTAATAATTCAGAAAGTTGTGCATACACCTATTATATGTTAAAATAAGTTGTACAGTACTGCATGAAACTGTCAAACTAGAGAAATGTAGGACACATTTTAAAGGAATGGAATAAAATTCTTCAGAAAAGGAACAATATAAGTTAGTACCTTATGTGACCTCAGGCGAATAAAATCCTTGCCACCAGAAAGAAATCCAGACTAAGTTTATGATTTCAGGCACAGAGCAAAAGCCCTATTCTTGCAAGTGATTCACAGTTACCTCATAAGTTGAATGAATCAAGATACTTCAATACCTGTTGTTAGAAGAAAGGTCTGTGACGAATCTCTCGTGATGAGAACTGATACTTCTGGAGAAAAGGACAAAAAGTACAAGGGAATATGATGGCAGAAGTGACCAGTCCTGGACTGACTTTCACTCTCAAAACAAATATGCCTAATATGAGTGGCCAAGGGTTTACACTTTGAAAAACAAATGTTGGTTGTACTCATACTTTATCTAAACATCCAGGAAGAATCTTTTAGTGACCAGCTGAAGGACTTAAGAGAAAGTCCTGCCTACTTGCACTTGGAAGTAAAATGACAAGTTGTATGAATAAGCACTTCAGTCTGATATTTCAAAATGAAACAACAGTGGCATGCTTGAAGAATTGCAACGTAGATCTCATACAAAAACTCTTGACAGCACCATGCAATATCTCCTCCAACACCAACTATAATCAAAAACTTATTTGTCAAACTCAGAAAAGTGGACAACATCAAAAACACCATGAAATGCAAGAGCTTTAAGCACACGCTTCAGAAACAAATGATGTTACAGTCCACTTTTCTTAACCTCTCCTTCCGTGGGGTTAGGCGTAACATGAGTTCACTCGAGTCCCCTCTGCCCCATGCACTTTCTGCCTGAACTCCCATCAGGTGTAGCTCTTCACTTGTCCCTTTTTCAGCTTAGCACACAATCTTTGTGCCCTCAAATATGGAAAGGCATTTTAAACAGGGAGACAAGAACACTCTAATGAGACAAAATAAAACCACCTGGTATCACTCGTACGATTCACTAAAATTCTGTTAACAACACAGTCCAGAAATCTGTTAAATTACTAATTCTCACTAGAAAACATCTACAAAATAACATTACGGTATGAAAACAATGTACATTACACATCCCATGAAATACACTACAGACATTTGCCTCAAAACATTACCCAACACAATAAGCATGCTTAGAAATAAATTTCAAAATCAATAAAAAAAATACATTTTTTTTACAAATACACAATATGGACAAAATGACTCTGTCCTGACGGTATGTTTATTGCATTACAATCTCACAAACTGTAATAAAGATAGAAAAGGCATATTCTGCAAAGTCAAGAAGCATACTCTGAATACTTTCAAAAGAAGAATTTATAAATAACTTTTTCTTAAGCAGTTAATGAAGTCGACTCCTTAAAATTCATCAGTGCCACATTTACTGCACTTCATACAAACTGATACAGTTTACAATACATTATTCAACAGTACAATACAGAATATGAACAATTAAACTTTCGAATTCTTACATACAAGATTATATAAATGTGAGAATGTGTTCCTGTTGTTTACGTATACATTGTGTTGAAAACTGGAAGGCCCAATTGGCACACCATAAGTAAATACAAACATTTTCAAAGTCTGGTACGAAAACTCCCTTGTTCAGCTAAAACTGGTGACAGCTCAATTCCGACGTAGCTGCATGGAGCAAGTTTTCTGCCAATCATCAACTACAGGATTCAAATATACTGTAGAGCTCAGCTAACACAGTCTGTAAAAAAAAAAACACAGTTTAGTATTCAGTCTGCAAAATCAGTCACTTGAAGCTGGTGCAATATTTATTATTATTATTATTATTATTATTATTATTATTATTATTATTATTATTATTATTATTATTATTATCATTATTATTATTATTCAGAAGGTAACTCCCTAATAATAAGGAAGAAGCCTACAGGGTATTGACGTGAAAGTCAAGCTTCCAAAGAGTATGGAGTTCATTTGAAAGGAATTACAGAAAGAGGATATCAATTTTCAGGAAAGGAAAAAATGATAATAAATAATTAAAGATATAAACTAATTAGTGAAATACAAGGTGATTTGTTTTAGGGTAGAAATATACTGCCTCTTCACTTAAACTTTACAAGTTCTAATTGCACAACATCCTCAGAGAGACACTTTCGCAGTCCAACGGTGTGAAAGGTTTTGACGGAGGAAACCTTCAGCTAACGATTCAAAGTCTGTAGCCATCTGAATATTGTCACTTACCCTGAGAAGGGCCATTTTCAGTACACCGTATTCCTTTTCACAGCACACACTATTTCATTTCTGATACCCACACAGAATGCCGTTCATTTTTCTGCACACCAGAAGTGTGAGTCTCATTTGCAAGGAGAAAGGCTGGGATTCAGTGGCTACATAAATTTGGCCTAGTGAGCCCAATAAAGGATTGCTGTCACTCAGGTTAGCTTTGCACAGGGTATTGCTGAATAAACTAAGGGACAGCTGGTACCAATAATCTGTCAGCATATCATAACCCCATATCCAGTACAGCCACATCATCTTTCCACAAAACTGGACCACGGTATAATCGAAAGAAAGGCCTCAGGCCAGGTAGAACATTTCTGTTCCATTAGAAACAGCCTGGATGAAATGAAGTAAGAATACTGGACTACAGATACATAGGAACATGCCAAAAGTGAAAGGAAAAATTCCATGATATATGTAAAAGGCTTTTCGGATAGGAATACAGAATCTAGGCCAAAGGCCAAGCGCTGGGACCTATGAGATCATTCAGTGCTGAAAGGGAAATTGACAGTAGGAAGGTCTGAAAGGTGTAAGAGAAGGAAAACCTCAGAGCAGTTGCACTGTGGAACAATTGTTAGAGAGGTTGCAGCTAGGGGTCAAAGGGACGCTGCAAAAAACCTCAAGTAATGCCTACAGTGTGCCACACTGCATCCTGTAGTTTAATATTAAACTACACATCAGCTGAGTTACATCAAAACTAAATAAATTAAAGTTAGTTATAAGAAAACTAATTTTGCATAAATAAAATAAGTTGTATTATGATTATTATACAGCATTAATTCACGAGACCGATGAGTCACACTTCTAAACTTAAAAGTCCTGACCCCAAGGAACTGCTCTTAAATGAAAGAGCAAAATTGAGACTAAGGCTACAGTAAGGAAGTAGGAAATGGGGAAAGTACCAGAACGTCAGCAATGTAACAAAGAACATTTCATACTGGTCACGCTGCACCATGCACACCACATTATGTGCAGCACTCTCCCACGGACAGCAGAGTTTGGAATATGCTTGCTTGCACACTGCACAGCGTCACAACTAAATACTTCAACCTGGCAACAGTGTGAAGATGCAAACTCTCACAAGACTAGCACAAAACGAATCTTATTTTTTATGACTACTAATGTGATTCTTATCGAGAAAATTATCACTTTTTAAAAACCTGCTGACTGGATCAAACAGAATGTTGAAGATTCTGACCAAATTTCAAGGTCCTGACTTTCATTCACTCCTGGTCAAAATCAGGACAGCCAAAAATAATCTCTTTTAATGTTACTGAACTGCAATTCCCACAGTCTAGGAAGGAGAAATAAAAAAACTTAAAGAATAAAATGCAAACAAACTTTGGGCATCAAGACACATATGCAAGAGCATATACTCGAATTTCCCAGACCACACTTTCTTGTTCTTAGCAAACAGAAGAACAAATAACACTACAGCATGAAAAACTAGAAAGCCATAATAATTAGAGTAAAATATTTATTTCTCTGGTGACTGGAGAGACCTGGAAGTGTCAAAGCACTGGTTGTACAAAGGGGTCAATGAACTGGAGGAGAATAATAGTGGACTTTAACTGAACCGGTTTCAAGTTGGAAGTACCTTCTGGGTCACCAACTACAATAGAATATATAGAATTTAGGCCAAAAGTCAAGTGCCAGGACCCAGGATAAGGTTATTCAGTGCAGAGACAGAAATTGACAGTAAAAGGTTTGAAAGGTTTAACAGGAGGAAAACCTCAAAGCAGTTGCACTATGAATCAATTGCTGGGAGAGGGTGGAAAGTAAGTTGGAAGAAAATTATTATGAATGGTGGTACAGTAATAGGAATGAAAGGGGTTGCAGCTAGGGGCCGAAGGGACACTGCAAAGAACCTTAAGTAATGCCTACAGTATGCGGTGCACTGGCGGCACTATCCCCCTACGGGAACCGACTAGAAAGCAGACATTTAATTCACTCACATACTGAGACTTAACAAGGCTACTGATGCATGCAAACTGCTACTAAGGACTACAAACAAAGCTCAGTAACACCAGCCATTAGAGAAGTCTGTGAAATGACATTATGATACAATGGACTTCTCAGAATTTTTTAAACCATGATGGAAAAATTGATGTTCTTCCTAAAATTAATCCCATAAGTGAAAAGCCAATGCAAAGTGGGGTCTTCTAGAACAGAATTGATATCAGCTAATCACTAATATATGCAAGATTCAAGCATTTTGAAGAATATACTATGAATAAGACGAGATTTAATCAGTTTGAAGAATATACTAGGAATAAGACGAGATTTAATCATTTTAAAGAATATACTGTACTATGAATAAGACAAGATTAAAAATCATTTTGAAGAATATGCAGTACTATGAATAAGACAAGATTTAATAATTTTGAAGAACACACTATGAATATGTGGAGACTAAGTAAGCTATCAAAGACTCAAAAAGTGACAATGATGTGAAGGGAAGTTCCTTGAAGACGGTACTTGCAACTTTTGTACCTATCAAATACATATTCAGGAAACAAACAAGCGACCTAACATGAGACAAGTACTGACCAACATCATTTTCATCCCGCAAACAACACCTAAATTTGCACTCCTGCTTCTAGCGAAAGCCCTGCAAACTCTTGGGATATTCCAACACTGGCAATGAAAATTGAGACAATACCCAAATATCAATGCCTCTCTTATCACACTCCCCACCAAAAGAACGATTTTGGAAACAAGTATTAAAGAACTCCCACAGTCATCACCAACAGACAGGCTACACCATAAGCAGCCAACTCCAGGGAAGTAAATATATACTCTCATTCAGCCACAAGAACTTGAAAACACTCCCAATAATTATCTTACACACCTCTAAACCACAAACTGTATGTTGTGAATACTCAAAACTAAAATTAGACCTCAGAATTTTAAATAACAAAATGAGAACACTCTGATATCTGATTATAAAAAGACAACTGGACAGTTTTTACATAGGTACTGAATTCACACACTCAGCAGGGTTTATCATCCAAAATGTGTGAGCTCTAACCCACCAATGAACATAAAATTTTATAGCCGCAGCCTTTATAGGTCAGGACACATTCTTCATACACACCAATAATCATACACTGTAATGCCTTTCATGTACTTCCATGCAATGCAATCCAGTTGCACCAATCTATACCAATCAGGACTGAAAAGTCCTCACAACTCATGAAACCTCAGAAGTTCCTCATTCTTTCACGCAATATTGGTGAGTCAGCATCGCTGTTGTGTTGCCAATGGTTCCTGCAGGAATAAACTCAGAACACCTTAGCAGTCAGTACAAAAATACCAATATGTTTAAATATACACAGGAGGCAGAAAAACTGATATTCAGTAATGTATTTGCTTAGTACCAGTGCAACACTTGTACGAAGAGTGGTCATATCAATGACAGCAGTGCAAACACTAATATTATTAGTTCAATTCAGTGAGCTTCCAAACCAAAAACACTGAGATACTCTACTCCTATGTAGCCATACCAATTCAAAATATGTACTTCAAAATACTTCAACATATTTATATGTTTATTTTTGTTCTTATGCTGTGTACCAGGTGACCTAGAGCACATACAAGCTGTGCCCACCAACACTAAGGCCTGTAAACAACACCCAAAAACAAAAGCATTGAAATTACGACTTACGTGATATTAACTCTGAACCTGTCACATGATTTCACATCACAAGAGCCTCAAATGGTGTACAGGGCAGCCTCAAATATCCATGTGGCACTCTTCAATATTCTTTTGATCTGAGGAGATCAAAACATCTTTCAGAACTTCATCATGACATTCATCAACATATATACATAATTTAAGAATAACAATCAACCTTCATACCATTACAATCAATCACATTATCTAGGTTAATGCTGCGGTGAGTTGCTGTAGTATTCTGTGGACCTCATCTGCATACATGTATATTACTGTATGTCTAAATTATGATCAGTCTCCCCCATTTAAAAAAAAAAGTATTTTGCAGTGTCATATAATCATGACCCATACCACCAAAATTTTTAATTAATTCTGCTCGTTCCCAAAAGTCTTCATTTATTCTCTTGCTTCATTCTCAAGGCGAGACAGATGAAGGTGCAAGTTAGCTGTCAAGTGCTGGAAATGTAAGAGTTGTGAGAGGAAGATGGATGATGATTGTGGATCTAGTAACTAATCTGACTGGATGCAAAAAATAGTTATATCAATATGTGTTCAAGAAAAATGTGTCAGTTCCAGTGTAAAGTGAAACATAAAATTGACTGATATCTCCAACACCCTACCCACCTGCAACTGCTGCTTCTAATACCCATCACAACAAACGAGTAAGGCCAATCCACATAAAATAACAGCTCATGGCTCAGGCTAATGGAAAAGGATATCCACTCATCTCATCTCCTCCAGCCCCAATTGTCATCCTCTGTCATACAGTCCCTAACCAATCTTCAACCCTTTCCCACTTGGAACTGCCATTAAAGATGAATGGTATTCACTTGCTTACAAATCTGAAAGTGTAAGATGATCATGAGACACACGCATCAATGAACATTTCCTATATAATATAAAGCCCTTTTTTTATTCAACTTTCCATCAATTGAACAATACCAAAGACAAAATACAAAAGAAGGCACATAGTTGTTACCAACACACCTATTTCACCAAAAGCAGCCACCTCAAAACCTAAATGCCTTGAAAGCAACAAGCTGGGAACTCTCTCTCCAGACATCCCCAATCCTACATCAAGAGATTCCAACAGAACTATTCAAGAATAACACAAGCCACACACAGCAGTGCAGTAGAAAACTCAAGACGCAGAAACCAATACAATACACCTCAAGTTAATGGACTAAACTTAGCAGACTTATGTATTTACCAGCTGATATATTATGATTATTTTTTGTTATGTTACCATTTCAAATGTTACAAATTTTCCATAAATCTCTTAAATTGAAAGCTAGGAGCACATTACAGCTTAGTTTAGGTTAGGAATTGTGTGGAGTTGCTGTTAGCTGTAAGATCTCTGGAAAATACTCAAGTGTTTCCTACATTATAGGATCTTTGTTACTTGAAGGACTTTTTTACTTATCAGAAAGGCAGACCACCAAAGTGTCTGTTAAGTTGAAATGTTACTATTACCCTTATGAATAAGAACCAGGAACTGGAACATACTAATGAGCTCAGATTACAACCTGAAGGATTAGTCATTTATTAAAGATACCAGACCAGCAAAGTGTTGGGACCTGTCACAACTAGCAACTTCTCACACTGATTCATGCACTACATTTAAACCTGTCTGGGGATACAAGTGACAAGTACCATAAGTACTGGACCAGTGAGGAACACAACTGTGGGACCCTTCCTCTCGTTTCTGAAAGGAAAAATATCACGTCAAAATGAAGTTCACCAAACATGTCACCAAAGCAGAAAAACCAATGACACCTTAAAACATATACAAGGTCCTACAAACTCTCTATTTCTACCTGAGTGTCGAGTTAGATCAGAATACCCAAGTGGTGTGAATAATTGATATTTGAGTAAAAACCAGCGGAGATATTTCTGGATTTGTACAGGTCTACAGATATACCAAAATATGAATTAAACCACTCAGCTTGGCAAAAGACTGAAGTTGTACAATATCTTCGAACTGGTCCGAAACTTCTCACTACAGATACAAAGTAGTTCACTGTATATCTGACCAAATTACAACTTAATACATACCAAAAAGGATGGAGATTCTAATGCATTCCATACAACCAAAGTTAATGTTCTTCTCCCACCACAAGGAAAAAGACAAGAAGCTTAAGGGATAAGTTGTAAACAACTCTTAGGCTCAAGACACACAATTGTAACATGAAAACACAAAAAATCCATGATAAATACAGAACAGGTAAGCGTACCAATAGGTACTCAAAAAAACATGGATTTTTTTACTCTACAGACTATGTACGTCTTACAAATAACATAACGAATATGATATTTTTACAGGTTATGAAGAAATGGTTGTAGTTTCATGGTATGTAAAGAAATTATAAATATTGCAAGCCCATGCCGAGAAAATGGTCAGTAAATTTGGTGCGTACCTATTATGAAGGCGTGTCCAATGTGTACGCTCCTCTGTCCATTAGGTACTCTTTCACTCATAACTCTGAAGTTGTTAAAGCTACACAAGTCTCCTTTGGATATGTTAGACCTCATTCATTGCTTTATTTGATCATCTATTTTTCAAAGAGCTTCAATTGCATTATCTTAACTTCCATGGGGTATTTATGGAAAAAAGTTAAAAAAAGGCAAAATTTGTGTTTGACATCATGTTCCCATCTTGTAAAACAACATTATAGCTTGAGTAACATCATTACATAATGCAAAATAGATGTACTTGATAATGTATCAGTAGGGGAAGGCTTATACATATGAAAAATGTAGTGAGTACAGTCAGGAAAAAAAAAATATTTTTATTGGAATTTTTTCTTAACAAAACATGGTATTATGATATCCTATTCTTTGAAGTATCACCTCTATATTAATTACACACCTAGTAACTACATGAGATTAACTTTTCAAGCAAACAAAAGTGATTATGAAAGAAAAACTAGCAAACTGCTATTTTACTTGAATATTTTTACTGAATACATAAAAGAAATATATGTATAGTTATCGATAGTAATAAGAAATAATAAATTGTTTGACTTGGAAATTCTTTGCCACTTCCCATGGGAATCAATGTGGTATATTTACTAACTAAATACAATAAAAAAAACTGTATACTAGCACTTACAGTAAAAAAAAATAATTTGAAAACGAGCTAGAAAATCTTTTACCATATTTTCTTTTTAACTTTGCTAAATGGGAGATAAGTATTGTTTTTATAGTAGATGGAAACGAAAATCCGTATACACGATTTCTATATACTTGTTCTGGGCTTTCTAGAACAACTATCTCATCTCGGTGATGTGGATAGGACACTTCTTCAATTTCTGGCATTATGTAGAAGCCATCACTTTTTTCTTTCAGAAATGACACTTCATACCCACCTTCATCAACCTTTATGACTCTAGCAATGTAGACCTCAAATGGGGATGTCTTTCTACCTTTGCTTGATGATGTTGCTTTTTCTACTTTTACTCCAACCCAAGAATCTACTTTGGGTTCCTCAAGGGTAATGCCAAAAGAAAAGTTGTCTCTTTCATAATCTAAGCTCTCATCTGAACTATCATGCAAACTCAAGACTTCGTCATTTGATGATTCACTTGCTCTACTGGTATAGGAAGGGCCTGCCACTGCTTTACTATCTTCAGTTAGTTCTTTGTCTTCAGGTATTTCTTCTTCATCACTTGTATCTTTCTCTACTCATTTCCTCTTTTGCTGTGTTACAGAACCTTTCTTACTTGTTGATTTTGGTAGTTCTCTCTCTTCATCATCTGTATCTGTTTGTACTTTTTTCTTCTTTCTTTGTGTTACTGAACCTTTCCTGCCCATTGAGTTTGGTGTCTTTTTGCTTGATTCTTTCTTTTCTCTTGCTTCCTTTATTTTTTCAAATTCATTAACCATTTTCAGTGATGATACAGAAAATACTCTGTCCATCACATTTCTTATCACCTTTGGCCCTTTACCTGGTTGCCTCTCTGGGAAGAATTTATGGGTGATCATTGCTGGACTTATTGTGGATGGTGTGTCTTTAGACCTTTGGGGGAAGGGGGTAGTCGATGTTTGACTGGAACCTTCATTTAGGTGTTTTAGCTGGTCTTTTTGAAATTCCTTTGGAGGAGAGGTAGCAGTAAAGGGCATACTTGAATACTGCTGTAGTACATGTGCATAGCCTTTGTAATGCAGTACTAAATCACATAGTGAACCTTTCATCTTGTACATGTGTTCCCTTTCTTCCCTTGTTGTTACACTTGTGTCAGTGGTTGTTTGACAACCTCGATTTACTGTAAATGGAGGTATAGTCTGACATGAGACCTCCTTGGTCTACTCCTTCAGAAATTGTAGAAACGTGCTCTCTTTGTGATGCAGCAGCTTCCACCATAGTGTAGTCAGAGGCATCAGGATCGAAGGGCACCAGGCCACACTTCCTAAATCCTGCCTTTATATTTTCTGGTGTGACATACCTCTGGTACACATTTAAAAACAGTAAAGTAGTGATTAGGTTGAAAAATAAATGCAATTATGTTACCCACATAAAGCAAATGCAGTTAAGTTACCCATAAAAACTAAAAGCAACGAAGTGATATATTCTTGACAAACAAAGCTACAGTAGTAATTATTGAATCATATTTCATTTAAATGATTCAAATGGGCTACAATAATTTTTCCTATTTAACTTACTTTACTATATCATTTAAAGCATCTGCAATTATAGCTGGATCATATTTCTTTTGTTGCACCTTTCTTTTTATTTTCTGATTTTGACTTTTTGTAATCACACTGGTTTTATTTTTACTTTGTTTTCCCATACTGTATTATTCTCTCTGAAAAAAAAAATAATAATAAACGTTTAATGTCTTTTATGATGAAAAAGTGTGATGACCAATAGGTACGCAGTGTGTGGTGCCTTATATGTACACGCGTACATACAGGACATCACACACTGCGTACAATTTGGACCAGTCATGGGGTAAATTGACTTGGATATTGCTCCAATGGTTTTCATGGAACAGTGGCCCATATTCTCTCTAGCTGTAGAGGTAGCCTTAGATTGTTGTGTTTTGTGGATCAAGTCTCTCTGGCAGGCAATATTATTTTTGAGTACACATTGGGCATGTGTGTCTTGGCCTTGTCCAGTAGGTACGCACCCTTATTCCTCTTACATCTCTTATTTTACAAAAGTTTTAATGCTTGTTTCTTATGGCCCCAGTCACAAAATCATCCTGCAAACAAAAAAAAAACCAAATATATTTAACGCAAAGGAACCACGATATAAGAACATACATAAGAAACCTTTAGATTTTCATAAGGAAATGGTGTATTTTTTCACATTTCCTTCTATTTTGATTTGGTAACTAGTCCATTACAGAGAGCAGAATCTAGAAACTTGGTTATATATAGAATAATGGTGAGGGATTATTCTGAGACCAAAATTGAATATTAAAGTGCTGTCTTTTTCTGTACAGACATTTTTAAATGCCCAATGCGTACATATTGGACTGATGAGTACTTATTGGTACCTCTACCCCCTAATTTTTCTGTGGAATGACCAGAAAAGCTAGAAGTTCCAAAGCACTGGCTAAAGCCTGACTTGTACATGGAGGTCACAGAATTGGATGTACATTCAGTCACACCTCTCTAAGGAGCTGCTCACAGGAATATCTATGGAACAGTGGTGCATTTGTTCTGGATAAACTGACCTCAAGTTGAAGGTGATGGGTCATTGACTAAATAGAAGGCCTTCAATTCCATTCACATGAAAACTCTGGGCTATATGAGTAAATGGACCACTGCAAGACCTAATAACAGTACTCACTAACACTAGCCATAAGAAACCTTAAGATAACTACTGTAGATGCAGTGGATTTCTCAAGATTTACTAAACTTGAGACAGCAACACCGAAATAATTCCTTAAACCAAAGACAGTAACACGTAAATACCATGTAAAAATTAATAAATTCATAAGTAAAAAAAAACTAAAATATTACGGGCTCTTCAGGGACAGAATAAAAAACCAGCTCACCTTAATAATAATTCCTTAAACAAAACAGCAACGCCTAAATACCTTGTAAAAATTAATAAATAAATATCAAGGGCTCTTCTGGGACAAAATAAAAAATAGTTCACCTTTAACATATGAGATATTAAATAACTTTAAAATATGCACCACAATCAAGTAGAACTCCAAAAGCGAGAAAGTTATGAAAGGATGGTAGGTGGAGGTGAGTGTACTATCTATCTAACAGCCTTCCTACTTGAATAGGAATATAAGAAAGATAAGATTTTGGCCAAAGGCCAAGCACTGGGACTTACGAGATCATTCAGCACTGAATGGCAAATTGAGAGTAAAGGAGGTCTGAAAGGTGTAACAAGAGGAAAACCTCACCGCTGCACTATGAAACAATTATTGGGACAAGGTGGAAAATACAATGGAAGCAGAAGAATATGAACGGAGGTATAATAAAAGGAATGAAAGGGGTTGCAGCAGCTAGGGGCCTAAGGAAGGCTGGCTGCAAGGAACGTTAAGTAAACGCCTACAGCTCCCGGCACAAGGTGCACTGGCTTGCGGGAAGCTGAGGCGTGGACAGCAAGCCAAAGTAGCACCATTTGACGCATGACTCTAGACAGGGGACAGCGCTTGGAGGAAAGGCTATAAGTGAATTATATCACACGTATGTGTAAGACTTTACATGACAGCACATCATACAAATAAAAAGCAAAACAATAAATAAATACTTGACAAAAACTTATCGATCATTATGCCATTAGGCCTATGTATATGGTCCACCCATTCCAGACGTTTTGGCGCTTACTTGGTATAGGCGTATGCCACAAGCTTCGAATGCTTATTTGTTTAAACGTTTTGGAACTTATAATTTACTTAAGGGTATTTCTAAACTATAAAGGTCAAAATTCAAATTGCAAGGAACGAACATGTCCGCGGTTACACCTATTGACATAACAAAAGTCCAAGCAAAAGTCAAAGCTTACCACGCGGGCAACAGACAATAGCACTGACTAATAGCATATCCAGGGGGAGGGGGGGGGGCACATGGGCACGTGGCCCCCTCCAGGAAAAATAATGACAAAATAATAATGCCGAAGATTTAGATAATAACATATATGAGAATATAAAATGGGAAAAAATAATAAATCTACTAGAGATATATATGTATATATAACATTATATATATATATATATATATATATATATATATATATATATATATATATATATATATATATATACATATACAAAAATTTTTTTTTCAAAAAGTAAATTGGCTCAAGAAATTCGGGAAAAATTCCCTAGCAATTAACATACTGAAAGACTACGTAATGCCCAAATTAACACGGTGAACACATAAAGCCCAAATTAACACGGTGAACACATAAAGCCCACATTAACACGGTGAACACAAACACATAAAGCCCAAATTAACACGGTGAACACATAAAGCCCACATTAACACGGTGAACACAAACACATAAAGCCCAAATTAACACGGTGAACACATAAAGCCCACATTAACACGGTGAACACAAACACATAAAGCCCAAATTAACACGGTGAACACAAACACATAAAGCCCAAATTAACACGGTGAACACATAAAGCCCAAATTAACACGGTGAACACATAAAGCCCACATTAACACGGTGAACACAAACACATAAAGCCCAAATTAACACGGTGAACACATAAAGCCCACATTAACACGGTGAACACAAACACATAAAGCCCACATTAACACGGTGAACACAAACACATAAAGCCCAAATTAACACGGTGAACACAAACACAAAGCCCAAATTAACACGGTGAACACATAAAGCCCACATTAACACGGTGAACACAAACACATAAAGCCCAAATTAACACGGTGAACACATAAAGCCCACATTAACACGGTGAACACAAACACATAAAGCCCAAATTAACACGGTGAACACAAACACATAAAGCCCAAATTAACACGGTAAACACACAATGCCCAAATTAACACGGTGAACACACAATGCCCAAATTAACACGGTGAACACACAATGCCCAAATTAACACGGTGAACACACAATGCCCAAATTGACACGGTGAACACACAATGCCCAAATTGACACGGTGAACACACAATACCCAAATTAACACGGTGAACACACAATGCCCAAATTGACACGGTGAACACACAATGCCCAAATTAACACGGTGAACACACAATGCCCAAATTAACACGGTGAACACACAATGCCCAAATTAACACGGTGAACACACAATGCCCAAATTGACACGGTGAACACACAATGCCCAAATTAACACGGTGAACACACAATGCCCAAATTGACACGGTGAACACACAATGCCCAAATTAACACGGTGAACACACAATACCCAAATTAACACGGTGAACACACAATGCCCAAATTGACACGGTGAACACACAATGCCCAAATTAACACGGTGAACACACAATGCCCAAATTAACACGGTGAACACACAATGCCCAAATTGACACGGTGAACACACAATGCCCAAATTAACACGGTGAACACACAATGCCCAAATTAACACGGTGAACACACAATGCCCAAATTAACACGGTAAACACACAATGCCCAAATTAACACGGTAAACACACAATGCCCAAATTAACACGGTAAACACACAATGCCCAAATTAACACGGTAAACACACAATGCCCAAATTAACACGGTAACCACAAACAAATTGACCGAAAAAGAACTCGGCGTAAACAGCAATGCAATGGAGGAGAGAAAACCAACTTCCGCCGTCAAAACCAAACTTCCCCAACGGCTGATGGATGACCTGGAGAAACTCTGTCACTCGACGAAGTCCAGAATCCCGTGAAATCGACGTGTAAATTCGTCTTCGCAGACTCACGCCCATGACTCTCTATTTACAAGAAAACAAGACGATTATCTCACTTGAACGCCCACCAAGCACAGACGCCGATCGGACGACCGGCGTAGTACGTCTTCTGTCTCACAGCGGCCGAACACACACTGACTGACTAACTCGAGTCACTCTCGAGAACTCCTCCTGATAACACGACCCGCGATGCCAGGTGAACGATAAGAGCTCCTTTTCTCGTTCCTGCTAGTCCGGAGCGTTTTGTAAACGTCCATTACGGGAGTTTCGGGCGAAGATTTTTTGTATATCGGAAAAGGGTACGTCGTCGTTTTTATTCCTTGCTTCCTGTTATCTGCTCGGACTTTCTTTTTCCGTTAACGTTCGATTCGGAAAGGGTCTTAAGCGGGAACTTCGTCAGTCATCAAGTTAATATCGTTCACTTTGTTTGGTATCGTGTACAGCCCTCCACTGGGATGATTTCTTCTCTGGCGGGCAAGGAAGGTCCTTGCTTCTTATATTTTATAATAATTGTCTTTCAGTGTCTTCTCGTCAATATAGTAGCTCCTGCAGGATAGGAGAGTCTTTAGTTCTTTTTTAAATTTGCTTTCTTCTTCTATGCTCTTCACTTCAGGCAGTATTTTGTTGTATAGCCTTAGTGCACAAACGCTCTCTCTCTCTCTCTCTCTCTCGCCTGACTTACAGTTTGTTCTAGGTTCAAATAGCCTAATGCTTCATTCAAGTACAAAAACGTAGCGTTCTGTCGAGCTTCCAAAGAATATTATTATTATTATTATTATTATTATTATTATTATTATTATTATTATTATTATTATTATTATTATTATTCAGCAGATGAAACCTATTCATGTGGAACAAGAAGCCCACCAAAGGGGCCACTGACTTGAAATTCAAGCTTCCAAAGAATGTTATTATTATTATTATTATTATTATTATTATTATTATTATTATTATTATTATTATTATTATTATTCAGTAGATGAAGCCTATTCATATGGAACAAGAAGCCCACCAAAGGGGCCATTGACTTGAAATTGAAGCTTCCACAGAATATGAAGGTGTCCATTAGGAAGAAGTCAGAGGAAGTAAAGAGAAATACAGAAAAAAGAGGAAAAATAAATCAATAAATAGATAAAGAGATAAAAATGTATCAAAATGCAAGGAGGGAAGGAGAACAGTATTAGGGTAGTAATGCATTGCGTCTTCGCTTGAACTTCTGAAGAAGAAGTTCCAGTTACACGACATCCTCTGAAGGGAGGCTGTCCCACAGTCCCCCAACGGTGTGAGGAAGAAATAAAATGTGAATAGAGAAATGCGCAGACTTCTTCAGGCAGAACTTTGCATCAGTACAAGTTCCATGAAAATATTGTCATTATTTTTTTATTTCGATAAAGTTTCAGTGGGTTTTGTAATGTTCTATTTGATTCCTATTAGAAGTAAATCAGCATTATAGGGTTATGTATGTACGTATATATCTCTCATGCAGCAGATTGGCCTGATAAACTCTACTGTACCCCAAACCCAAAATCTGGGAAAAGGAACCACCGCCCAAATTCGGAACCCTTTCTCCCCAATCACTATAAATCTCAAGAAAATTCCGTCGACAAATACTCATCTCTCTCTCTCTCTCTCTCTTTGTTTCTTTGTCTGTCTTTCTGTCTGGCGCTCTCTCTCTCTCTCTCTCTCTCAATCTCGACTTCCAGCAAAGTTGAAAACTTGGTGGAAAAGGATTCGCGAATGTTTCAACCGTGACACTGATCGCCTCCCGGAGACAACGGAGTTTGATCAAGCGGAGAAAATCAAGGCCGTGTAATTAGAATGCTGTTTAACTAACTATTCTCCATCATTATCTTTTGATGAACTTCGATACCGCTGGTAGTGACATAAGCCAGTGGTTCTTAACCTTTTTTTAGTGTATGCGCCCCTTTCAAATCAGCTGTCAGTTCTCGCACTCCCTGAATTGCTGATATAATAATAATAATAATAATAATAATAATAATAATAATAATAATAATAATAATAATAATAATAATAATAATAATGTGTAAAAGTCTCAATGCCGAGAACAGGTGTGATTTTGTATAAGGTTCACAATAATATATAAATTTTATAAAGTTTCACATTTTATTGATATATTATTGAGGACCCTATACAAAATGACAATAATAATAATGTTAATAATAATAATAATAATAATAATAATAATAATAATAATAATAATTATTATTATTATTATTGTTAGTATTATTATTATTATCATTATTTAATTTTACTTTTTGCAGAAAAAAATAACATGCGCATATAAAAATAATTTTGCCTTAATTGTTCATAGGGATCCTCGCACCCTCTTAGGAACCGTCTTCGCCCCGCCCCCAAAAGCAGTCAATTTCAGCCTCAGGAGTTGCAGACATAACATCAGCAGCAGCAGCAGCAATGCTGTCAAGAATTGCAGCTTTTCTATGCATTGTCCCTTTATGCTACTCCTACAGTATGTACAGTCATTCAAAAATGTTTTGCAACATGTTCCAGAAGTTTTCGTTCACCTAACAGTAATTTGTTCTTTTGATATTTACAAGGAAATGTAATTTCCTTATGCGACTTTGGTTATTAATCATACGGTTAAAAATATAAAA